>CAUYQG010066237.1:0-75095 GCA_963574415.1 Tarsius wallacei | reverse complement strand
TCAACCTCCTGGGCTCAGGCAATCCTTCTACCTTAGCCTTCCAAGTAGCTGGAACTATAGGTGCGCGCTACCACACTCTGCTAATTTTTTGATGTAGAGATGGGATCTCACCAAGTTGCCAGGCTGTTCTTAATCCCATGGGCTAGGCAATCCTCTCACCTCTACCTCCCAAAGTGCTGGGATTACAGGCGTGAGTCACCATACCCGGCCTATAGCAATTTTTATACAGGAGGATGATGAATCTTCAGCTACTTCTAGATTCTTAAATACTGTGTATATTTGTTGTTCTATAATCTTTCCTCCTAAAAATGACCATTGTTTGTGTCCTGATTATTAGAAGCTAAAAAAAAAAAAAAATAGAAAAGAGTAGAAAGAAGACAAAAAAATAAAACATATCTGCGATAATCATACCCATTTAGGCACATTAGTCTTTCAAATTATATATACTCATAAATGAACACATCCTTTACATGATATTTACTTTAAAACTTGGGAATTTTTTTTCCTTATGTTTATGTGTTATATTAAGATGCAGCTAAATCATTTCTGAATAACTATGTTGTTCACTATGTGGTTGTATCAAGATGTATTTAACCAATTTTTTGTTTTGTAAATTGTTTCCAGTTTTTCAGTATAAACAGTGTTTTGACAAGCATGACAGTGGTGTTCTGGAGCCATTTTGTACCAGTTCACAAGGGCCATCATTGGCATCACCTTCCATTCCACATTGAGTGATATCACATTAGTAGCTGGAAATCAGGCACAAAAATCAGCAAATTTACAATAAATCAGCCAGCTCCTCCCACCCCTAAGCCAGGTGTTAAACATGTGTAACATACCATTGATTGGAGATGGACAGATGTTTGGTAGATCTATATCTGTGCATATATGTGTTTATTTTCTTAGTAGAAATTCTAAAGGAATTTCTCAAGGTATAGACATTTCTAATGGATCTCCAGAAATGTGCCCAGTTTATACTCTGCCCACATAGGAAGACAGTGCCCTTTCTTCACATTCTCCCCTAACATTCTGACTTTGTTGATCTGACTGGACAAAAATGTCTTATTCTTATTTGCTTTTCTTTGAGGAAGTTGTTATCCTTTGGTGATTCCCTTTTCATTTCCTTTGATATTGTGACTATTGACCTTTTGTTTTTTTCTGTTACATGGTTTTTCTCTCTCTCTTTTTTTTAGCTTTAGTGTTTTTTTTATTCACAGAAGTTTTTGTTTACATATAGTCAAATCTAACTTTTCCTTTGAGGTTTCTCCTTTAGTAGTGGGCTTAGAAAGGCCTTCTGTCATTCAGTATTATAAAATACTCACCTACATTTTCTCTTAGTACTTCTGTTATTCCAGTATTTACATATTTAATCTACCTGGAATTGGTTTCAGTATAGAGGAAGAGATTGAACATTTTTTCCAAGTAGTTAGGCGGCTGTATCAACATCATTTATTTAATAATCTATTATTTCTCCACTAATCTGAGGTACCATCAAATTTTATTTCTGTTGGGAAATATTCTTAAGTGAGGCATTTGAAAACACTTTGAATTAGAGTGAATGCATCAAAACGTAAATACTAATGTCCATCTTTTTTGTTAATGAGAACTTCTTGTTGCTGGAATGTGGGAGTCAGTGTGAGACGCTGTCCAGTTATCCAGGGTACTGCTACTGATGCTGACCTTTGGATTTGTGAGCTTGAGAGTTAAAGAAATACATGCACAGAGTTTTTAAAACAAATAGTACAGTAGGGCTTATAAAAATCTTGCCTACTTTTCCTTCCCAGAGGCAAATACATTTTTACCAGAGGCCATACCTTTTTAAAAAAAGGCTTTGGCCGGGCTCGGTGGCTCAGCCTGTAATCCCGCGCCTTGGGACGCTGAGGTGAGTGGATTGCCTGAGCCCACGGGTTCAAGACCCGCCCGGGCAACTTGGCGAGACCTCATCTCTACAATAAATCAAAAAACTAGCCGGGTGTGGTAGCGCGCGCCTGTAGTTCCAGCTACTTGGAAGGCTGAAGCGGGAGGATCGCCAGAGCCCAGCAGGTTGAGGCTGCAGTGACTGGAAGCGGCTGCTGCACTCCAGTCTGGGCGACAGAGTGAGACTTCAACTCAAAAAAAAAAGATGCTTTGGCAGGGTTAAATATTTCTTTTAAACTTACAAATTTTTAATTATTATGGGCACATAATATGGGGGTGCCAAAAAAAATGTATACACATTTTAGGAAATGTTATCTATGTATTAGTTTTTGAAGTTGAATTGAACTATGGTAGCAGCGTGTATATGACATTTGCTCAAAAGATGGCATTAATCAAATGAATGCTAGATGTGACAGGCAGGACAGTCAAAGAAAATGGCGGAAGCATGGTCGTTCAAGAAGCAGACCATTTCGAAGTGGTATTTGAAATTCGAGAATGTTGTGGAAGTATAATGACAATGGAGGCATGAGTATGCAGCAGAACCTCCAACACACCTAACAATTGCACACATCCATGATAAGTTGAGACATATGGTACTGTGTGTGATGTGCACAAGGGAAGATCCGGGAGGCCTTGCAGAGCAAGTCCTGCAGTAGTTTGCTGTAATTAAGTGTCTAGACACTGATAGTAACCACTTTGAGCACCTCCCATAATTGCAGAAGTAAGTTGTGACTTGTATTCATCTTTTGTTATTGGTATATATTGAGTATTACAATTTTAATACAGTTTTTTCCTTTCTTAAAATGTGTATACATTTTTTGGCACCCTTTGTAGTTATATATATTTATAGAGTACATGTGATACAGGGTTTGGATTTCCTGATGTGACAAATGAATATTTCTGCCTCTTACCTGTTCTCTGAATAATTAGATTACCCCTTCTTGACCCTCTTCCTCCCCATTTCTTCTGGTAGCTGTAATTATATATCGTTGAGGTTAATTCATATTCTGTTTTAAAACTATAATTAGGTCTTACGTGCTTTGTCAATAAGTGGATTCACAAATTTGAAAGCCAATAAACGGCATTTATAATATTATGGTAGACCCAGCTGCTAAAAGTTCATATTCTAAGGTTCCAGTGTTAGGCTATCACTCAAAGAAAGAATACACAAAAGGATCTTCTTTGTTATATTTCACCTAGGCACTCAAAACCATGCAACAGCCAGACTTAGTGGCTCATGCCTGTAATCCCAGAACTTTGGGAGGCAGAGGCAAGAGGATTGCCTGAGCCCAGAGGTTCGAGACCAGCCCGGGCAACTTGGCAAGACCTTGTCTTTCCAATAAAAAAAAAAATTAGGTGAGTGTGGTGGCATATGCCCATAGTTCCAGCTGCTTGGAAGGCTGAGGAGGAGGGATCGCCTGAGCCCAGCAGGTCGAGGCTTGCAGTGGCCGTGAGCGTGCTGCTGCATTCTGGCCTGGGTGACACAGTGGGACTCTTACTCAAAAAACCTCCAAAAGCAAAATACCTTGCCACGTGGTTTTTAAAAGTTTCACTTGGATCATACTTTTTAAAACTGTTTTTTCTGCAGTTTCTGATTACCCTTTTTTGAGGTAGGGACATGTATTTTTCTTGACTGTATCTTACATATCTTCTCTTTATTGCTTAAGATACGTTCTTTCTTCTAGAACCACCATCCTGACTTTTCTTTTTTTTTTTTTTTTTTTACCTATTTGACTATGGCTTTCTTCTATAACCTCTTCATTCCTCTCGTCCCCTCCCTTCCCCTCCCCTCCTTCCTTTCATTCTTTTTTAAGGTATCAGTTGTTAACCTTGCATTTTCATTATTTCCTGGTATGTCCTTTTACCATATCCTCAAGTGTTCCAGAATTTTTATCATATTGTCTGCTCGAACACATCAGTTTTTACATGGAAGTCTTTTGGAGCTCTATTCTGCTTCAGTGTGAAAGGCTCTTTTCATAATTATCAAGCTGAGACACCCTGTGACATTTTCTGCATTCACCTATGGTCATTGTCTTCCTAGGTTTATTTCCTCTCTTGTTTCAGCATTTTCTCACATAAGATTTTAAGAAAAGAGGTATTCTGAGTCCCTATATGTCTGAAAATTTCTTTTTCTGTTATTAAAACTATGATTGATAATTTAGTTGGAGTCCAGAGTTTTTTTTTTTCCTTAGGATTTTTACCATAGATCTAGTGTTTTCTGACATCTAATATTATTTATGAGAGGTCTCAACGCTGGTGTAATTTTTGATCCTTTGTAGATAATCTATTTTTTTTTCTTGTCTGAAAGCTTATAGCATTTATCTATTTATCATTCACTGTCTGAAATTTTATTTTGGGTCTTTTTTATTTTTAAATCATCCTTTTTGTTGTTTGGTAGGCCACTTAAATTTAGACATTCATGCCTCCTTTCCTTTCTGAGAGTTTTTCTTGCTTGATTGCTGTGGTAATTATTTCTCTGTTTTCTCTGTTAGTTCTTTCTAAAATTACTATTGCTTGAATACTAGATCTCCTGGTTTGATTATCCTCATATTTCCTTTTACTTATTTTTTTGCTTTTGATTCTGAAACATTTACTTGACTTTCATCTTCTGACCTTTCTTTGGAATTTGTATTTATTTATTATTCATTATTTTATTTTTTTGAGTTGGAGTCACATCCTGATGTCCAGGCTGGAGTGCAGTGCATGATCATGGCTCACTACAGCCTTGAACTCCTGGACTCAGGTGATCTTTCTGCCTCAACCTCCCAGGTAACTGGAAGTACAGGCGTGTGCCACCACATCTGACTGATTTTAAAAATTTTTTGTAAAGATGAGTTCTCACTATGTTGCCCAGGCTGGTCTCAAACTCCTGGACTCAAGCAGTCCTCCTGCCTCAGCCTTTTTCAAAGTGCTGGGATTACAGGCATGAGTGACCGTGCCTGGCCCAACTTCTTTGGAATTTTTAAATTTTAGTGCATGTCACTGGGCAGGATCTTCAGATTGTCTAGTGATTCTTGGTTGACACACTCATGTTTTAAAATAAACTAGTGGGCTTATTGGGAGTTCTGTTTATATCTCCATAAAGCTTGTCAGCAAGTAGTTTTCAATTTAGATTGAACATGCATAAAATTAGACATTAAATGATATGTTCAAATGTCAGGGGATTATGCTGGTTCTGTGTATTTACATGGCAAGTTTAGAGAGCATGTAAAGAGGATGTTTTTGGCTATAAGCAACAAAAATTTGGACTCAAACTTTTCATAAAATAAAATGTTTACCTTAAATATCAAGAAGTCCAGAGAGGCTGGCTTTAGATACTACATGGTCAGTGGCTCAATGCTTTTATCAAGAATCCAGGCCCTTTTCTTTTCTCTGCTTTGTCCTTTTCTTTGGCTAGGCTTTGTACTTGCGCTGTGGCTCCCTTTATGGTTGCTGGATGGCTATAGAAGTTCAGCCATCACATCAGGATCTGGTTATATCTAATAGAAGAGGGCGTTTATTCATTCTTGCATTTCTTTCTTAGGAGCTAGAGAACTTCCCAGAAATCTCTTCAAATAATTTTCTTTCATAATATTAGCCAGAATCAGTTCATGTCTACTCCCAAGTCAGTCACTGCCTGAGAACATGAATTTACTCTAATTTGCCAGCACTCATCAAGAACTACCTATGGAGCTTGTGAATGAGGTCACGTATAGGGTAGCATCAGAAGTTTAGTGAAAATCGGGGTTCTGTCGGGGAATCAAGGGAGAGGGATGGATGCTGGTGGGCAGCGTAGTCTTCTCCATGGGCCAAATGCCTGGCTGTCTGCACTGTTGCCTGCGGCGGTGGTGAGTGATTGGTTCATTTGCAGAATTTCACTTTAATTTTCCTTTCCTCAGATGCACTTTGTTCTGTCCATTATCATGATTATGCCTGGCCTTTTTGGGGGCTCAGGCTTTTCCAAGGTCTGTTGGGTGATCTGCGTTTTTGGCTGCTGATTCCTGGTGTATTCTAAGTCCGTGGCTTTCTCTGCTCAGTTTTATTAGTCCAAGGCACCGTGATTATTTTTCATCTTACAGAAGTTTGTTGATATTGCTCATTCATTAATTCATTTCCTTTGTTATATCTTATTCATCTCTTTACTATCACCTTTAGATTATTATATTTAGAAATTGTTGAGAACATATAAAAAACAATATAATATACACTCATGTAATATAATAAACACTCATGTTCAGTATCAACAGCTATCCACCTGTGGCCAGTTCTGTTTCATTTGTACTCTCATCCATTCCCCCACCTAGTCCCCCCCACTATTAGTTTGAAAACTTTTACTTTCTTTCTTTCTTTTTTTTTTTTTAGTCAGAGTCTTACTCCGTCGCCTAGGCTGGAGTGCAGTGGCACACTCACGGCCACCCCAGCGTCGACCTGCTGGGCTCCAGCGATCCTTCCGCCTCAGCCTTCTAAGTAGTCAGACTATAAACACGTGTTATCACACCTGGATAATTTTTATTTTACTTTATTGTAGAGACGAGGTCTTGCCAAGTTGCCCGGGCTAGTTGCGAACCCGCAGGCTCAGGCCATCCACTTGCTTTGACCTCCCAAAGTGCTGGGATTACAGGCTGAGCCACTGAGCCTGGCCAAGACTTACTTTCATTTTAGTTTAGAAGGAGATCACATGGATGCTTAGCTTGCCATCTCAATTCAGAACTCTAGTAGAATGTTTTGAGATGTGGAAGTGCGAATGACTGAGGATAAAGAAGGCTTAAACTTTGAATTGTGTTTTCTGTTGCTAGACTGAAACTCTACATTTGAGCCTAACCTAAGATATAGCTTCTATTTATTATGGGCTACAGGGAGAGGAAAGTTATCACATTCAGCATTATAAGATAGTGTGTTAGGTGCTAATGATCAAAACTGAATCCTTCTCAATCCTCATCGTATTTCAGCAGACTTTTTTGCCCTATTGCTGTTAATGATTTTTTTTTTTGGTCTCTTTCTTGCTTTTCCTTTGTTTTATATACAAATCAACTCTAGATCAATGAATGAAATAAAAAATCTCCAGTACCTACCTCGGACCAGTGAACCCCGTGAAGTCCTCTTTGAAGATCGGACAAGAGCTCATGCTGATCACGTAGGTCAGGGGTTTGACTGGCAGAGTACGGCTGCTGTTGGGGTTTTGAAAGCTGTACAGTTTGGTGAATGGTAAGTTAATGGAACACAGCTGCAAGACTGGCTAATGTTTTCTAAGAAAATGCTAACTCTTTTCAAAAGGTTGCAGACCAATTTTTAAATTGTGTTAGAATGCCTGTTAAGTTTGCCATCTTAACCACTTTTAAATGTACAGTCCGTTGAATTAAGTATAATCACGTTGTTGTGAAACAGATCTGCAGAACTTTTTTATCTGGCAAAGCTGAAACTCTACGCACTGAACAATGACTCCTCTTCTTCCCCTCACACCCAGACTCTGGTGCCCATCGTTCTGCTTTCTGTTTTATGTATTTAACTACTTTAGATATCTCATAAGTGGGATCATATAGTATTTGCCTTTTTGTGACTGGGTTATTTCTCTTAGTCTAATGTCCTAAAGGTTCGTCCATGTTGTAGTGAGTGTAGTTGCCTTTTCAGGGTTGAATAATAATCCATTGTATGTATAGACTGCATTTTGTTAATCCATTTACCCATCAGTGGAAGTGGGTTATTTCCACCTTTTGGCTACTGTGAATAATGCTGCTATGAACATGGGTGTACAAATATCTCTTCATGTCCCTGTTTTCAATTCTTTGGGGAATATATCCCGAAGTGGAGTTGCTGGCTCATACGGTAATTCTATTTTTAATTTTTTTGGGAACTGCCAGACTATTTTTCATAGTGGCTGTACTATTTGACATTCAGTTGGGGCCCAATTTTAATAAAGCTCAGAACATAGAGATGCAAAGTGGGGGGAGGATTGCAAATGCAACTTTTTTAGAATAAAACTATTCCTTTTAGCCATTTTTGTTTTAATTTTGCAACAACTAATCTGATTTTCATGTTTTTTTAAAAAACAGTTTTACTGGCGTCTTTTTTGTTTTTTGCACATTGTATACTTAGTCCTTAGAAGCAATGCGTCTTTTTCTTTGCTTGTAGTAGTTTTTCCAGGGAAGTCTGTCATAGTTTTTAATTATGAGATGCTTGTCTCTAAGACTTAATGTTATTACTCTTAGGAGTGACCAACCTCGCATAACCAAAGATGTGATTTGTTTCCATGCTGAGGATTTTACTGATGTCGTGCAAAGACTTCAGTTAGACCTTCACGAACCTCCAGTTTCTCAGGTAATAACTTTTGCTTTTTTATTACCCTTTGAGTGAGATACTGGAAGTATCTATACTCATTTTATTTTGCATTTCATCTTACAGTTGGATACATGAGATAGTGAGTTTAATTTTACTGTTATTAAAGGCTGGTGGGAGGGGGAGTGCCAAAAATCGTTTAAACAGAACTTCCTGAGCAGAAGGCTTGACAGATGCCCTGGGACCTGGGATGGTCGGAGGGCCATGCTACTCAGTCCTGCCATGAGCAGTCTCGCTTATGAACCCCCACTGCACTGTGTGCTCTCAACAGCAAAAGGTTGAAAGACACTGTAAGAGAAGGTACGATGTTGCCCTTATGTGTGGCTTAGCTGCATTTTGAAGCACTTGTTAAATGATTCCCTAGGCCATCTGGACTTTAGCCTGTACTTTACCAGAGAGGTACTAAAAATAAGGAAAAGTGTTTCCCAAGCATTACAGGAAGTTTTAGAAAGTTATGTCATTTAGTATTGCTTAATGCTAATTTCATTGTGGTTACAACACGTTTTGTCTCTATTGTTTTCTTATGCTAACTATAATATTTTATTTGGCTAAATTATTACATATTTTAAAGTCTCATGCAGCTTTTTTCCTTTCTTCAGTGTGTACAGTGGGTGGATGAAGCTAAACTAAACCAAATGCGGCGGGAAGGCATTCGTTATGCCAGGATTCAGCTTTGCGACAATGATGTCTACTTCATCCCTAGAAATGTCATTCACCAGTTCAAAACAGTGTCGGCAGTGTGTAGCTTAGCCTGGCACATCAGGCTTAAACAGTACCACCCTGTTGTGGAAGCCACTCCGAACACAGAAAGCAGCTCTAACATGGACTGTGGTTTAACTGGAAAGCGAGAATTAGAAGTTGGCTCCCAATGTGTGAGGATAAAAACTGAATCTGAAGAAACAAGTGCAGAGGTGCAGCTGTTGACACCTGCTTCTTCATCCTTCTCACCTTCATCAGAACTCCATCTACTGCAAGATCAGAAGACTCAGCCTATTCCAGTTTTAAATGTGGAAAGTAGACTGGACTCTGACCAGCAACACAATCTGCAAGAACATTCAAGCACTCCTGTGTGATATGTACATATTCAAACACATTTTTTAACTTTTTTAAATTTTGATGTGAAGTTATAGTTTTATAACTGGCTTAAGTTAAGTTTTATTGGAGAAATCTTGCCTATAATTCTATAAAGAGAAATGACATTCCACAAATGTCAAGCATATCTTTTTTACACAGATTATGCAAAGTTAAGAGTTGTATCTTATCCTGTTAGTACAGTATGTAATAGTGGGGTCTGCTGCTACTTTCTGTTTTAAGGTGTGAGGTAACAATTCAATCTCTTCTTCAAATCAAAATGAGAATTCTCTAGAATAACAGATTCTTGTTTGGTAAATTATTCACTTCTCTTAATTTTATCTTGCCTTTTCTATTGCCATATTTGCTGTTTTATGATGGACCAGACTTATGGTTTAGTACTTGTGTCTTTATGGCACAGATTCAGTTTCTACAGTAAAAATGGCATAAGTTGCAGGAAAGAGTCCCTGCATCTGGTACATGGGCAAGTAAGTTATTTAGTTCTAACCACAAAGAACAAGTCGCTTCTAAGGAAAATTCAGTGGCTCTCTGGTTTCTTAACAAAAGAGAAAGCACAGCACTTTCTGATCCAGACTGTCTTTTTTCTGTATCTGTTATTTAAAGCCCAGTGGATATTTCAATTAAAAAAAATCTAAAGATGAATAGTCCTTGGTCATTCATTATCCATGGTTCATTGATCTTTTCTAGAATATATGGTAACTGTGGAGGATATTTTGGGTAAGAGAGATAATGTTGACATGAATCTGTATTGTTCTGCTTCCTAGCATCCTCACATTTTGTGTGGATACTTTTGCTTCCTAAACTGATCACAAATATCAAAGATAATGATATCAATCTTTCTGATGAGGCTGCCATATTTTAAGCATCAATCTTAGGATAAATTTTTTGTCACTTGTCATCAACCTCTTCATGGTAAATATCTACTATTGAGACACTTCAGCTCACAGCTTAACTGGTGAATACCTGGATTTATTTACTGTTGCTCTGTGTTGCTATTTTCTAATAAAGAATATGGCACTAGACTTCATTCTCGAGTTTCAGGTAGCCTATTGCCTACCACATGAGTATTTAAACATTTATTTTTCAAACAGGCACAGATATAGCTAGTGTGGTCCTAACTTTCTATTATTTTAGAATGTTAATGTGATACACATTATACTTTCTCTTAGTTAATAATACAATAGGCCTTTTGTTTATTAAAGGAAGAGTAATCCCCACACCTAAGACCAGATTCTTGTTTCTACCTGGTTACAGTGCAATTTGGAGATTTTTTTTCCTGGATGGTGAGATTTGAAATATTTACATTAACATAGGCAAAAAAAAAAAAAAAAAAAGATGCTGCTTTTTATGTCTGTCACCATGAAAACTTAGCTGCATCTTTTAAAATATCAAATATGAATTTTCTCTAAAATATTCTGAAATAGGTTAAATCTTATATAAATATTACTTTGTGCAATATTGTTGTGTAGTTAAATGCATATTAGCAAAGTATAGAGGTCACTGTGTAAACCGATAGAAAAGTAACCATCAGCAAATACTGCAGTGATTAGTTAGAATCTGTATTATTCCTTATATATATGTATATGTATGTATTCTCTGTTATAAAGGATGAAGACAAATAGAGAAACATTTCAATGTAAACCATTTATGAATTGGAAGTGATGTTGGCTTGAGTTATCTTTGTAAATAAGGTAATTAGAATGGTATGAAAGGTAATGTGATTATTGCAGGGGTGTTTTTAAATCTCGAGTATAAATTCTAGGGTAAATTCCAGTCTATCAAGACTAATTTTTAAGGGACCTGCCTTGGAGGGTGTTTTTGTTATTTTGGTGGGGGGAAGGGGTTAATCACAAAGTGTGTGGGTTTGGGTTATTTCTTGTTTTTCTTTGTCTGTCCAGAAGAATTTCATAGAGCTTTACCAGGCTGTGCAAAGTAAAATTCTTCTCAGGCAACATTTGCTTTTTAAAATAATCATGAAGAGTAAGGTTGTTAAAGCAAAAAGTTTTTTATTTTTCTTGTCTTCCAAGATCTGATTTCCCCATCTCCCACTTGCCATCCAGCAGATGCCATCTGTCATCTAAGCTGGTCATTGCTAATAAACAAGGAAACTGTTTCCTGACAGCCAGCACTGTGTAGAATCACTCAGGAACCAGCGGATCTGCAAAGACCTACAATCAAAAGCAAATCCCCATTTTCCTTTTATAAAGCATTCTACCCTCACCTCCAATATAAACACATTAAAAGAGTATTAAAAATGTTTAAAATCATGTACTAATAAACTCATTGTATGTTAGAATTGCAATAGAATGGAGAGAAACATTTAGCTAGTAATGTATCTGGAAACTCTGAATGTACTATGTGAGTATTAGATTTTAATAGCATGCTTTAAAGACTGATGAATATAAAAGCAGAAGTTCTGAGTTTTTTACTGCTTTCAGAGCTGTATCCTAGTTTAGTGATACAAATGATTGCAACTTTTCTAAATCATTAAATTACTTGGTTTGGTGGAGTGAGGCATGGAGCAATCTGGCGTCTTCTGATTTGTAAAGTAGTGATGGCAGTGAAGTTGTAACTGAAATTTAAGCTGATCTTCCTCTTTGGTGTATTATCAGTTGTGCCAACTCTTGAGATTACTTGCACAATGTGGCTATAAGTTTTAGTATTTTGTGGAGCAGAGGGATATTTTTAAAATGTGCTTATGGAAAGGACCCAATGAATGAAATTCCTAGCTTAGTGAAGTAGAATGATTTTATGGTATTAAAAGTCTTCCCCCTGCTCCAGACGTCATTCTGTAATTACCAAGATAGGCTAGGAGCAGGATTAAGATTCAGAGGCATCCCAAATTCATAAAGCAATAATTAAAAAAGCTACATATTAGTTGCCCCTTCAAAGTTTTGAGCCTTCAAAAATGAATTCCTAGGCTTAATTGTGATTTTGATTTGCTAATTCAGTACTTAGAATTTGTTTAAATGGTACGTTATTATTTTTAATGAAAGACTTTTGAAAAGTGCCCTCTCAGAGACAGTTGTTGTGTCAGTTGACAAATATAACGAGCTCTTGTAGAGGAAAAAAGGAGCTTATTAAATAAAGTTCTTTACTATTAGGAAAAGATGTCTTGCGTCAGTCTTAATAGGCATAAAAGTCACACTTAATGACTGGAGGAATTTTTGCTAATTGCCTTTCTATATAAATATTGTCTAGAATGAAAGCTAATATAGGAACAAGACTCCTAAATCCATGAAAACCCTTAGTGAATATATTCTTAATCATTAATATTAGCCCATTATATTTTCATCTGTATTTTCCATTAAAAATTTATTTGCATTTATACCTTTAGGATAACTGAGTTTGTGTCTTTCTAATCTGTTTTATCGTTGCTGCAGGTTTTTTTTTTTTTTTAAAAGAGCTTTTCACTAGCACATGCCAGAGGCTCACGCTTGTGCTAAGTTTTATGTTTTAAAAACAGGTTGAAGCTGTATTTATTGGCCATGCAAGTAGACGAAATGCATAATACAGATGCTTTTCTTTAGCACGTAAGGGACCTATCCACATCTTGAAAGTTTGTTGCTTTAAAAGCAAGTATCTCTCCATAAATATTATGGCCTTCCATTTTCTTCATACATTCTTTTAGGATCCACTTGTGCATGTAGTTTGAGACCTCTGTCTCGTAAAATATAGCACTTTTCAATTCTCTCTAAAGAAATACTTATGTACTATCACATGTTGTAAATTTTCATGTAATAGTGTTTTCTGTGACTAAACTCCATTTTGATTGGCAGCTAAGACTTTTTTTCCTGTGGCTTTTATTTATCTAAGAGGTCTTTGCATATAGATGAAATGTATAATTTGCCTGGCGGACTATTTGCGTTGTGTGGCCTTAGTTTGTTTATTGACATTAACGAGTGTTTTAAAACGGTTTTTAATGAATAGTCTTAAATCTAAATTTGTGTGAATAATAATCCTTTTAACAGTGCTTTTTTGTAGCTGTCTAAGTGTGTTAAATTGTTAAGCTATTTCTTTGTAAAATAGGACAATGGAATGCATAGAGGTTTTTTCCCCCCCTGTAAAGTATTTTTTTAATAAACAAAGTCTGATTTGTCCTTTACTGGTGTTGCATCACAAAATGAATAGCATATGTGAATTCTAGATACCTGGAACCTGGTTTTAGAGTGCGAATCCCTCCCCATCTCTGTTCCCTATTACTTCAAAAAATATTTTGTGAAATCTGTGCATTTTCTTTCCAAAGATGTCTCATCCATACTGAGATGCAACTAGTTTGGGCAAAGAAGAAAAGTGATGCTTGGCATTTGTGGCGTCGTACCGCTTGTTGCCTAAGTTGGCTCGTATGAGATCTGACATTTTTATCCTGCGATGGGAGGTATTCTTGAAAGTGCATGGAGTATTAAAGATAGTGTATGGACTTCAGATGTCACTGATGGATTATGTGACGCAACGGGTTGGAACGCTGAAGATACGTGTTCTAAGCACTGACAGTCCTGGGTTCTGATTAGGAAAGGAAAAGGAAGGGAACTGGTGTTTGAGTGACTGCTATGGGCCAGGCACTTAAGGGTAAGGAAGTCCCCGACATACGGATGAGTTCTGTTTTAAGAGCACATTTGTAAGTCCTATTTAAGTCCAACAAAGATAGCCTAAGGTACAAACACAGTTGGCTATATAGTGCTGTATGTAGGTAATGGGCTGTACTGACATCTGGTGGAGAGAGAATACATAAAAAACATGTGCATCGTTAAAGCTCCTAACTTGAAGGTTTGTATGTAGGGGACTTGCTGTATTTCATTTACTCATTACAGCCTTTGGTAGGAAGCTAATTATCTCCATAACACAGGTGAGGAAACAGACTTGTCAGGTTGGATTAACTGCCTAACATCACACAGTTGGTTAGTGGGAGCAGGGATGGCTTTGTTCAGTAGCAGCCTTAGAAGCACTGACACGTTTCTGACCCGGCTCCTGAAAGATGGTTTGCTACTCACCACTGTCCTCTGTGCAACTTAACAGATGGCCTCCCTGCACCCCCAAAACCTATTCTGCGCGTTAAGCAATGAAGTCAAATGCTGAGATGAACAAAAGGTTTTTTCACTCCTGGTTTATCTTTTAAGTTGGCCATTTGCCTTGAAGCTCAACGGCATTGTAATGTTTGTGTCTAAGGAGGGGTTAAACTATCAAGGCGCAAAAGCAGAAGGAAACCACCTCCAATGTGTGCAGTATAAAAATAAATTAAGCCTGGCCGGGCATGGTGGCTCACGCCTGCAATCCCAACACTTTGGGAGGCTGAAGGGAGGATCGCTTGAGCCCAGGAGTTCGGACCAGCCTGGGCAACAAAGGGAGTCCTCCTCTCTACAAAAAATTAACCGGGTGTGGTGGCTCAGCCTGTAATCCTGCGCTTTGGGAGGCTGAGGTGAATGGATTGCCTGAGCCCGCGGGTTCGAGACCCGCCTGGGCAACTTGGCAAGGCCTCATCTCTACAATAAATCCAAAAATCAGCCGGGCGTGGCAGCGCACGCCTATAGTTCCAGCTCCTTGGAAGGCTGGGGCGGATGGATCGCCGGAGCCCAGCAGGTCGAGGCTGCGGTGGCCGGGAGCGTGCCACTGCACTCCAGCTTGGGCAACATAGTGAGACCCCCTCCCTATTCCAAAAAACCAAACCACAACAAAAAACACAAACAGCCGGATGAAATCACTTTTTAAAAGTGGGTCCGGTGGGAGTCACTTCTATCCTGATTCTCCTCACCTGTCCAATGGGGACGACCTCCGCCTGGCGCCGATGTAATGCATGACAAGAAACGGCATCTGCAGAACACAGAGCCCTGCGCCTCGCGGGCCGTCTCGCGTGGAAGCTGTTGTCTAGCACGAACTGGCCCGGGCCCAAACGCGCGGCGCGGCGGGCGAGGAGGGTGGCGGCCGCCAGGGGGCAGTGTGCCGCTCGCGGCCGAAGGAAAAGGCGGAGGAGGAAAGCGGCGGGGACCCCCTCTTCGACGTGTCGTTCACATTTAGGGACCAGCCCGGCTCCCTCCAGGCCGGCTGGGGCTCTTAACCCGGGCGGCGCCGCCCGTCCTTCCCCCGGAGCACCAGAAAGCCCCCGCCCCGGAGCTGCCGGACGAAGGGGCGGGGGAGGGGGCGGGGGAGGGGGCGGGGGTCCCCCCCCCGCAGCCGGCCCCGCAGCCGGCCTCGCAGCCGGCCCGGCCCTTCGCGCGTTCGCGCCCGCAAACACGAGCGCCCGTCCGCCAGGCTCGGGCCCGGCCCAGCCTCCGGCCCGGCGAGCCCGCGGCCCCGGGAGCGCCGGCGTCAGGTGCGGAGACGCCACGAGGAGCGCCGAAGACACCAACCGCGAGCCCCGGGGGAGCTCGTCCCGGGGGCCGGGACTCGTCAGCGGAGGCCCGCGGGGGGGCCCGGGAGCCGCCCCCGGCCGCGGCCCGCCGCGGGGCTCCCGGCGCCCGCCTCCCCGACCGCGGCCGGGCCTGGCGGCGGCGCGGCGCGAAGGCCGGGCGGGGCGGGGCGGGGCGGGGCCTCCTCGCCGCCGAGGCCGGAAGGCGGAAGCCCAGGCCGGCGGCACCGCGGCGGGCCGAGCGGGGGTCGCCCGCTCCCGGCGGCGGCTGAGTCACGGCCCGGCCGCCCGGCCCGGCGCCGCCCCGCGTCTGGCCCCCCCCCCGGGCGCGCAGCCTTCCGCGCCGCCGTCGGGCCCGGCGCCGCCCCGCTCGCGTTGCCCGCGCCTCGGCTCGCGGTCGGCCGGGCGGCCCCGTGCGCGAGGCCCGCCCAGACGGCCGCCCCGGGCAGCCCGCGGCCTGCGAGGCCGGGCGGCCTCCCGGGTCTCCATGGTAACGGCCCCGCCGGCGTCGCCGCCTCGGGGGCAAGATGCGGCCTGCCGCCGGGCCCGCCGCCTCGCCCCGCGCCCCACGGCCCGGCCGGGGCCACTGAGGCCCGGCGTCGCGGGCGGCGGCCTGCGGGGCAGCGGGCACCAGGTGAGAGCCGGCGCGGGGGCCGGGGGCGCGGGGGCCGGGCGGGCTGCGGGGCGGCTCGGCGGGCGCCCCCGCCTCGAACACGCTCGCACCGAGGGTTGCGGAGGCTCCCCCGGCCGCCACTGCGCCAGTGCGTGCGCTTGTTTGTCTCCTCCCTGGCGAGCGGCCGAGAAAGCGGCGGCGGCGGCGGCGGCTCGGGGGCGGCTGCGGGCCTCGGCGCTCGTCCCGCCCTGCCTGGGAGCCCGACCTTCCGCAGCCGGACTCACCCGCTGGCTTCCCTTCGTTTTCAGTGAAACCCCATTCTCTGGCTGGAGACGCAGATGGCCTCAAATGAGAGAGATGCTATATCGTGGTACCAGAAGAAGGTAATTCCGATGTTTTCGATTTGGAAAGCCTTTCTCCCTGCCCGGGGAAAGCCTCCCACAGAGAATATCACATTACTTTCCCTCGAGTTTGGTGGTGCCCGATACTCTTACGGGGTGTCTCAACATAAATGGAAAAAATGGATGAACCAAGGTCGTTACGACTTTTAAACCCAGTTTGAGGCCCTAGAATGAGATTTTCAAGTTCTCTCCCTTCCCTAGGCTGCATGAACCATGTCACGGTGATGCTTTGAAAGTTTGCTTCTGATCAAGCTGCTTAAAAAAAAAATGACGTGAAACCTTAATTTGCACAGTTCAGATCGGTGCTGTCAACTCTCTTCCTCAGCTGTCCTTTCCCTTTTATTACTCTCTGGTTTTTCTTGTGGATGTTTTGTTTTCTCCCCTCTTCTCAATGTTAAGATGTTTTTCCCAAGCGTAGACATCTCTTTTAAGGTAATACCTAATTTGAAATATTTGGGACATTGCTTTTCAACGTTTAGGTCAAGCTGTTTTAGATTTTTGAAGGAAACAGCCCTTGGAAATATTAATTTATTCCGACTCTGAGAAGCACAGACATTTTCCAGTATATTGGTACGTAGTTAGATTCATGACTTTTGTGAGGCTTGACTTAAATATCAGGATTCCTTTTGCATCGTTTACATAACCTGCTCCCTATTTCAGATTGGGGCGTACGATCAGCAGATATGGGAAAAGTCGGTCGAACAGACTCAGATTAAGGTAAATTGATTTTTTTGATTCTTTGTTTTCCTGCATGAATGTGAAGAGTGGATAATATTTACTTTAAAAAAACTGCACTCAAGGCAAGAGGTCTCTGGGTTTGTTCCAGTAATCTCAGTGTGAAAAGAAAAAAGAACAAAAAAACTGCACTTATCTACCAGGTATGACGTTCTTTATTCTTTGAAGTTTGTAAGAAAAACAACTGAGAAAAAATAGTAAGTGACACTTATCAGGCAAATAGAAAGGAGTGGTTGGTCTGTGATGGATTAGACATCAAATGTCCCATATAAATGGGGCTAGGGCTACTTAACTCTGGCCAGCTTTTGCTACTGGTAATGCAGGTTCAGAATTTTAAGAGTTTCAGATTTTTCCAGAGGAGCCAGAAATATGCATTTCTATGTGAAGTATTCAGATTTTTAGTCTCCTTTGCTTTCCGCTCCTCCTTGCTCTCTTCTTCCTCCCGTGCAAGCCAAATAAAATCCACTTGTGACCTGAATCTGCCCTGTGGGCCCCCGTTTTTTTTCAGTCATTGGTTTAGAGAATGGTCTTAAGTTTTTCAGGTTCATAAACTTTTTTCTACACTTCTCTTAGAACTGAGCAGTTTCTTAGGTTATTCCATGCTAACCAGAAGACCAAAACTGATCATATAATTCAGAATTCCAGTTTATCAATTTATAATAGGGGAGGAGAAGACTGAGTAGTGCTCTGAGATTCCAAAGTCACGGTTGTAGGGTCGAGATGGATGTGAATGCAGAGGAGTCACAGAATGGCTGCTTGGTTGCCACATGTAACTGGATAGTCTTGGTTGATGTGGAAAAGCCTAAAAAAGCCATCCCTGGCCTCAAAACAGTGTCTCTCTCTGCAGACTTTAATGCTTAAATCCACAGATTCAGGGCCTCACCTCCTTGGAAAGTGCTGATAAATGATGGCAGATTGTTGTTTTTGGACTTTTTAAAAAAGACTTGCTGCAGACCCTCTCTCTGTTAATACTTTAAAAAAATGGGTGAATATACCTCAGTAGTCTGTCTGTTAAATAGACCAGTCAACTAGAAAGGTATTTGAACTACATGGTGCCTGGCTAACTTTTCACAATTTTGTACAGTCCTTGATTATATGAATGCGATATAGGGTTAGGATGAATATACCCTCAGATTTTAATGTCAACTCCCTAGATCCTGTCCTATTCTTTCATATGCTGCTATCCAGTATTGATAGTAAGTATGCTATAATGGAAAGAAGGTAGAACTGGGAGTTAGCTTTGCGATCTTAAACCAAGTACTGTGGTCTGTCTGGGTTTTGGTTTCCTTATCCTAAAAAGGATTTTACCCACCTCCTCCCCCAGTCAATTTAAAGATTTCCTCAACTCTTTTTTCCTTGCCATTTAATACACACCTTCCTTTTAGTGCACCATGTCAAAGATACCGTTAACCCTGTGTGTTCAAAGGCCTCAAGGGCAGGAACTGTGTGTGTATCCCACACTTAGAACATTTTGATTCATACTAGCTCAGTGTCTGTTGCTGTATTTAATTGAATCCCATCCATTTTACATACTGTTACTCATTATTAAAACAACGATAAAAATGGACTGAGTTTTCAGTGGCAATAGTGGGGAGCTGAAAAAAATTTATTGAGCTGATGTGCCACAAATGTACCAGGTACTAAGAATACAGTAAGAAGATAGCCATCGTGTCCTGCTGGACTCCCAAAGATCCCAAAAGGGAAAATACTATGTCCAAGAGGCCAAAGAATGACCCAGAGACAACAGACAAGACATGGGGCTTTGTCTGAAAACTTACTTGCAGGGAAGGTGGTCCTGGAGCAGCCAGTTGGACAGGAAAGAAACCACTCCCGATTATAAAAGACACACTGGTTATATAGAACTTTACGTAGGGCGGAGTCACAGTGTGAGAAGGCGCTTTTACCTAGGTCACATGACACGAAATGGCTGTAAATTTTCTCGAGGGCTGGGATTTTTAGTATTGTAATGCACTAGAAGTAAGCAGAGGTTATAGGCATTGATCCAGGCATGCCCCATCTTGTCTGAACCAGCCTAGAGGGCCGATGGCCTGGAGGAAGGGTGCATGAGAACATTCACTGTGTACAGCTGCAAGGTGTGGTCAGCAGACACCAGGACACTTCGTCTATGGCCTCAACATGACCTGCAGGCAGGGAGCCTTGGAGGGCAGGGGACATCCCAGGTTGGCCACCCCTAGGACCCCGCCCCAGGCTCCAGCCCTCTGCTTGGGGCCACATCCAGGGGTGCTCACGTTGTCACTGAGTGTGTTGCCCTCTGCGTGGTTTTTGCCTTCCTCTACAAGCCATAGGAGGAAAGCCAAGATATCGTTTTAATGTGTTTAGTTAGATCTTAGGTAGAAATGGACCAAAGTATAGCATATAAAACAGTATTTAAAAATAGATGAACACAGATACAACTTTTTTCCCTCTTTATGTCAATAGCTTTGGGGTTTACAAATAGTTTTTGGTTACCTGGATGCATAGTGGTGAAAAGTCTGAGCTTTAAGTGTACCTGCCACACTCACCTGTGCATATTGTACCCAGTAGGTGATTTTTTTCTCTCTCCCCGCTTCCCACCCTCCCCCTTCTGAGTAAATATTTTTGAAAACAAATAACAAAAGGAAAAAATGAAAAAAGAAAATAACTTATTTATTTTTTTAGTTAGAGTCTCACTCTGTCACTCACGCTGGAGTGTACTGTGGCATGCTCACCGTGACCGCAGCCTTGACCTGCTGGACTCGGGTAATCCTTCCACCTCAGCCTTCCAAGTAGCTGGAACTACAGGCACGCGCCACCATACCCGGCTAATTTTTTGATTTATTGTAGGTCTCGCCAAGTTTCTCAGGCTGATCTCGAACCTGTGGGCTTAGGCAATCCTCTCACCTCGGCCTCCCAAAGTGCTGGGATTATAGGCATGAGCCACCACTCCTGCCCAAAATAAAATAAAATAAAATTTAAAAGTATTAAAATCAAGCTGGTCTTGGTGGCTCAGCCTGTAATCCCGCGCCTTGGGAGGCTGAGGCGAGAGGATTGCCTGAGCCTGCGGGTTCGAGACCCGCCTGGGCAACTTGGCGAGACCTCATCAAAAACTAGCCGGGCGTGGTAGCGTGCGCCTGAAGTTCCAGCTACTTGGCAGGCTGAGGTGGAAGGATTGCCAGAGCCCAGCAGGTCGAGGCTGCGGTGGCCGGGAGCATGCCACTGCACTCCAGTCTGGGCGACAGAGTGAGACTCCAACTCAAAAAAAAAAAAAATTAAAATTAGGTTACAGTACTGTTCTATAATTAAAATTACATGTGTAGAAGCATAATTCAAAATTATGAAATACATATATTCAAAGAAAACTTGGATCATAAGAAGTGTTATGAACTCTTCCATAAGCTTATTGAGCTACAGTGTTAAGGCATTTTGCTGGGTGCTGAGCATAAGAGGAAAAGAGCAAAAGAAGGATAAGACTTGTTTAAGGGGAGAGCAGGTAGCCCAATATGATTGGTGGATAAGGCACAGAGATAGAGGCATAGGTCGTAAATCCATTTGGAGCTTGCCTGCTTTGCTAAGAACTTGAGATACTATTCTGTAGAAAATGGGAAGATTTTAAAGGTTTTTGAGGAGAGGGGTCACATATCTGTTTTTGAAAGATAGAAATAAAAATACAGGCATTATAACAAAACTCATGGAATGTTTCCAGGAAAAGTTATGATAAATTATGTTAATATTAAAAAATCTAGGTCTGGCTCCATGGCCCACGCCTGAGATCCTAGCACTTTGGGAGGCCGAGGTAGAGGATTGCTTGAGCCGGGAGTTCAAGACCAGCCTAGGCAACATAGTAAGATCTCATCTCTAAAAAAATCGAAAAATTAGCCGGGCATGGTAGTGCAGGCCTATAGTCCCAGCTTCTCAAAAGGCTGAGGTGGAAGGATCGCCTGTGCCCAGGAGTTTGAGGCAGCTGTGAGCCATGATCATGCCCCTGCACTCCAGCCTGGCTGACAGAGTAAGAATCCAACTCTCTCTCACACACACACACACACACACACACACACACACACACACACAAAACAGAATGAAAATACTACTAAGCTAAAAGTAAAAAAGAGAAAGAAATACCCAGAAATCAAATTAAAGCAGCCATGATATGTTCTTCATTTAACAAATGTGCATTGAATATCCACCTACCATGTGTCAAGCAGTAGCAATGTTTACATAATGATGAGCAAAAACATTCAGTATTTTTCTTTTCAAGGAGTTTATGGTAAGGAGGGAGAGAAACAATAATAAAAATAATCCTACTAATGAAAAAAATTGCTTTGTGATAAGTGCTAGGAAGAGCTATTATTTACAAGCTACTACACTTATAAGGGAAATAAATGAACCTAGTCAAGGAGGTCAGATAAACTCTCTCCTAAGGAATTGAAGCTTAGAGTGAGATCTGAAGAATGAATAGAAGTTAATTAGGTCAAGAACAAATATAGTAATCCCATATAAATTCTTCCAGAACAGAGAGGTGGAAATATGCTTTCTAACTCATTCTATGAGACCAGTATTACCCTGGTACCAAAGTCAGATAAAGACATCGTGAGAAAGTTCATTGTGAACATATGTCTGAAAATCTTTAACAAAATATTAACCAAATTCAACAACATATAAAATGAATACTCTATGTGACCAAGTGGGATTTGTCCCAGAAATGAAGCATTGGTTTAACATTTGAAAATAAATTAGGCCAGGTGCGGTGGCTCGTGCTTATAATCCTAGTACTTTGGGAGACCAAGGTGAGAGGATTGCCTGAGCCCAGGGGTTCAAGACCAGCCTGGGCAACTTGGTGAGCTCACCTGTACAATAAATCAAAAAAAATTAGCTGGGTGTGACGACGCATGCCTGTAGTTCCAGCTACTTAGGAGGCTAAGGTGGAAGGATCACCTGAGCCCAACAGGCGAGGCTGCGGTGGCTGTGAGCTTGCCACTGCACTCCAGCGTGGGTAACAGAGTGAGACTCCAACTCAAAAAAAAAACAAAGAAAAAGGCCAGGCATTGTGGCTTACAACTATAATCCCAGCACTTTGGGGGCCGAGGTGAGAGGATTGCCTGAGCCCACAGGTTCAAGACCAGCCTAGGCAACTTGGCAAGACCTCATTGCTACAATAAATGAAAAAATTAGCCAGCTGTGATGGCACATGCCTGTAGTTCCAGCTACTTGGAAGACTGAGATGGAAGGATCACCTGAGCCCAGCAGGCTGAGGCTGCGGTGGCCGTGAGCGTGTCACTGCACTCCAGCCTGGGCGACAGAGTGAGACACTGACTCAGAAAATAAAGAAAAAGTAAGCTAATGTAATGTGCCATTCTAATAGAATAAAGGACAAAATTGTATGATTTTCTCAGTAGAAAAAGAAAAAGCATTTGACAAAATTCTGTGCCCACTAATAATAAAGTAGGAATAGAAAGAAGGTAACCTCTTCAATCTGTTAAAGTTCGTCTAGTAAACATCATACTTAATGGTTAAGGACTAAATATTTTAATTTTATTTAACTTTGTACTGGAGGTCCTAGCCAGTGCAATAAGGCAAGGAAAAGAAATAAAAGGCGTTGAGATGGAAAGGAAAATGAAAACTACCTTTATTCATGAAGACATAATTCCATATTTAGAAAATCCTAAGGGATCTACAAAAACTGACAAATGAGTCTGACAAGGTCTCTAAATACAAGATCGGTATACAAAAATCAATCGAATTTCTATACTCTAACAATAAGTAATTTAAAAAATAAAATTAAGAAAACAATTTTATTCATAATAGCATCAAAGAGAATAAAATACTGAGGAATAAGTTTGACATAGAAAGGGTAAGACCTATACACTGAAAACTACAAAACATTGCTCAGAGCAATTAAAGTTCTAAATAAATGGAGGAACATTTCATGCTTATGACCTGGATGACTCAATACTGTTAAGGTATTTTGCCAGGTGCTGTGCACAAGAGGAAAAGCATTAACCAGCAGAAATATAAGACTTGTTTAAGGGAAGAGCAAGTAACCCAATACGATTGGAGGATCCTGCACAGAGATGGAGGAATCTATTTGGAGGTTGGCTGCTGTGCTAAAAACTGTATCTATTTATTTATTTGTTTTGAGTTGGATCTCACTCTGTTGCCCAGGCTATAGTTCAGTGGCACAGTCAGCTCACCATAGCCTCAACCTCCTGGGCTCAGGCAATCTTTCTGCCTCAGCCTCCTGAGGTGCTGGGACTACAAGTGTGCACCACCACGCCTGGCTAATTGTTTGATATCTTGTAGAGATGAAGCCTTGCCTAGGCTGGTCTTGGACTCCTGGCTCAAACGATTCTTCTGTCTCAGCCTCCCAAAGTGCTGGGATTACAGGTGTGAGCCACCATGCCAAGCCATGCTTTATTAAGAACTTCAGATATTATTCTGTAGGAAATGGAAAGATTTTTATGGTTTTTGAGGAGAGAGGCCACAGCACATGTGTTTTTGAAAGATTGAAATAAAAATACAGACGTTATAACAAAATTGATGGAAAATGACTTGCAATTCTAAGTGTGTATCTATATATATTTAATGTAATCCTTTCGAAATTGCAGCAGGCTTTTTTTTATAAATTGATAAGCTAATTCTTAAATATGAAATGCAAAGGCTGTAGAATATTCAAAACAAACAGTTGGAGGACTTACATTTCTGGATCTCTAATGCTCCTATTAGAATGGCTAAAATGAAGAAGACTGACCATACCAAGTGTTGACAAGGCCATGGAAGAACTAGGACTTTTGTATCTGCTAGTGGACATAGAAAATGGAAAATCGTTTGGTGGTTTCTTAAAGTGTGAAATATATACTTCCTGTTTGACTCGCATTTCCACTTGTAGGTATCTACCCAAGAGGAGTAAAAGCATGAACATATGCAAATATTCATAGCAGCACTGTTCATAATAGTCAAAAATTGGAAAAAAATTCAAATGTCCATCAGCTGGTGAATGGATAAATGTGTAATAGCCATACAATGGAATTGCAACTCATCAGTAAAAGCTATTAATACATACCACAACATGGATAAGCCTGTAAAATGTTATGCTAAGTAAAAGGCGCCAGGCACACAAGGCAACATATTGTGTGATTCTGTTTATATGAAACCTCTAGCTATTTATAGAGATAGAAAATAGATGTGTGGGGCCCGGCGCAATGACTTATGCCTGTATTCCAGCCTAATGATCAATCAAGTGTAAAGTCACCACATAAAGATCTATTAGAACTTCCAGTCTCAAATTCGTCTCCCACGGCCCCTCTCTTAGAAAGCTGTGGGAGGGCATGTGCTGTATTATAGGAATGCACAGCCAAAAATGAGGAGTCCGTGACATCAGGAAACAGGACGGCCAGCATGGAGAGAGGCAAGGGAAACGCAGGAAGTTGCAGGCATCTCTGCATGATGGCGTCCATCTGGCCTGGGAAGCAACCAGCCCAGAGTGGAGTGTGAGGACGGGAAACTGGCACAGACCTTTTAAGGGGGGAAAAGAGTCTGGATTTGTTGTGCCTGAGCACACTGGAAGCAAATATATAGCACTTATAGGGAGTTTGAAGAGGATTTAATAATGGATACATCGAAAATTAACTGAATTTTAAAAATGAGGAAATTGTAATTCTAGAACAAGCAAAATAATGTTTGAGAGGCAAATATTACCAGAGTTCACTACTTGGCTTAGCTGTGAACAACGTTTATGTAATTATAACACTCCAAACATCAAGCATTGATTTAACTAAAATTTGTGATAAAACTTTATTGGGGAAAATAACTGTAGTTTTGGAGGGCATGTATGTCTGGTGGTGTTATAATCGTTAATAACCACACCCCCCCCCAACAAACTTGAACCTTATAGTAATCCTGAGGTATGTGCTGTTGTCATCCACTTTTTTTTTTTTTTTTGAGTGGGAGTCTCACCCTGTCATCCAGACTGGAGTGCTGTGGTACGCTCACAGCCACCCCAGCGTCGACCTGCTGGGCTCCGGTGATCCTTCTGCCTCAGCCTTCCAAGTAGCCAGAACTACAGACGTGTGCTACCATGCCCGCCAATTTTTGACTTATTGTAGAGATGAGGTCTTGCCAAGTTGCCCAGGCTGGTCTTGAACCCACGGGCTTAGGCAATCCATCTGCCTCGGACTTCTAAAGTGCTGGGATTACAGGCTGAGTCACCAAGCCTGGCCGTCATCTACTTTTCATAGGTAAAGAAACTGAGGCATAGAGAGTCTAAAATTATCTCACCTTCAGCAGTAAGGAGTGAATGACTAGCATCTGATGTTGAAGAAAGCGCTATAAACACTTTAGAAATAAGGAGAAATAGCTAGGAAGAAGTCAAGGGCAGGGTAGGGTAGACTGGAAAGAGT
Source organism: Tarsius wallacei (assembly GCA_963574415.1). Classification (NCBI taxonomy): domain Eukaryota; kingdom Metazoa; phylum Chordata; class Mammalia; order Primates; family Tarsiidae; genus Tarsius; species Tarsius wallacei. The sequence goes on along the minus strand of CAUYQG010066237.1, from coordinate 49,310 downwards.
TATTTTTTATTAGCCTTGTAATATGAGTATTACTTTAATAAAAAGACTTAGGCCGGGCACGGTGGCTCACACCTATAATCCCAGCACTTTTTGGAAGGCTGAGTGAGAGGATTGCTTGAGCCCATGGGTTCGAGACCAGCCTGGGTAACTTGGTAAGAACTCATCTCTACGATAAATCAAAAAATTAGCTGGGCACCGTGGCGCATGCCTGTGGTTCTAGCTACTTGGAAGGCTGAGGTGGAAGGATCACCTGAGCCCAGTAGGTCAAGGCTGTGGTGGCCATGAGTATGCTACCGCACTTCAGCCTGGGCCACAGAGTGAGACTCCAACTAAAAGAGAAAAGATTTAAATTAATTAATTTATTTATTTATTGAGTCAGAGTCTCACTCTAATGCCCAGGCTGGAGTACAGTGCCACGGTCACAGCCACTGCAGCCTCAACCTGTTGGGCTCGGGTGATCCTTCTGCCTCAGCCTTCCAAGTAGCTGGAACCACAGATGTGTGCTACAACACCCAGCTAATTTTTTGATTTATTGTAGAGATGAGGTTTCGCCAAGTTGCCCAGAAATGGTCTTGAACCCATGGGCTCAGACAGTCCTCTTGAGTCCGCCTCCCAGAGTGCTGGGACTACAGGTGTGAGCCACTGTGCCCAACTAAAATTTAATTTTTAAAAGTTGTCTCTCCAAAAAAAAAATATTAAACACAGTTACCCGAGTAATAGTATATGTGTATATTGTGTGTGTGTATGTGTGTGTATATACATATATATAGTATATATGAAATAAATCGGTATATATAGTGATATATGAATATATAGGTATATTGGATATAACAATATATTTTATTTATACCAATGGCAAAAACAAATCTAATTAGCATTTAGGCAAGAGCTTGAGAACCAGGTAGACCTGACTGTATATTAATCTTCTTAATTATTCACTGCCTATAGTTATTCTTACCTGTAGGATTGTATGGACCTACTTACTGTTACCTGACTTGCAGAGACTTCCTGTGGGAGAATTCTCCCCACTCCCAGACTTCCTGCTTGGCTACGTGATTTGCCTGGCCAGGTTGTTGTTTAGTTTTAACACAAATTGGATTGTTCTTCTTGTATTTAAAACTGCTCCCTGGCTTCCAAATGTGAGCTGCCTGTGGAATGTGAGCTGCCTGTGACCTCCCCTCCTGTGACCCCATCCTGTCCCTTCTACCTTTCCTACTCAGTGAATTGCTACAGTGCTGTAGTCAGGGTGGTGAGTTCTGTGGCCCCCCCTTTCACACTGATCCCACATTTTCAGTTACTAATAACTTCTGGATTCTGCTTGCTAACTATCATTTGAATACGAGTGTTTTTCCCACTTTCTGCTTCTAGTTACCTGGACTGACCTATCTGTGCTCATCTGGTTGAGAAACCATTGCCCATGGGCAAATCTAGCTGGAACACAACTGCGCTCGGTACTTTCCACGTTTGTTTTCGATGTCAGTGTCTGCTTTAGTGCCCCAGCGACTGAGTTGCGGTTGCAACAGAGATGGTGTTGTCTACGAAGCCTAAAATACTGTCTGACCTTTTGTAGGCAAGTTCGTCACTCCTGATCTAGATTACTGGAGCAGGTTTTTAAACTCTCTAACCACTGTCTCTCTCCCTGCCCTTCATCTCTTCTCTATAATGAAGCCAGGTTGTTGTTTAGTTTTAACACAAATTGGATTGTTCTTCTTGTATTTAAAACTGCTCCCTGGCTTCCAAATATCCTTACAATAAAATCATACCCTAGCCGGATGCTGGTCCTCGCCATGTGGCTTCTGCTCACATGACCGGTTCACCTCTCTGGCCACGCCTTGACCGCTTCTCACTCCCACTCTGTGCTTTAGATTTTCTTTTGTTTTTGCCATGCTCTCTCTTATTTCCAAGTCTTCTCCAGGCTTTTCTTGAATCCCCATTTTGCTGCACCCCCGCTCAACTTTGCAGGTTCTTATACATCCTTCAGGTCTTGGGTTAGATATTACCTTCCTTTGGAAATCTTTCTTGGCTTCTTAACTGTGAGTGGGGTGCCCTTTACCCTTGTTCCTATAGTGTTGTACTTGTCTCATAATTGTTTTTTTGTTCATCATATGCCTTAAATCAGGGGTAACTGTATAACAGTTTGATTCTTATGATGGCAGTGAAATAGAAGATTTCAGCACAAGGAGTTAGAGGTGTGTTACAGGACTGCATGTGTCTTTTACAAAGTCCAGCGATATTACAGCAATACCTCCAGTGTTTTTGTCCGTCTACCAAAAGGTGGAAACCTCATTTGTCGAGTGGTTCTGAGCTTGTGACAGCGTTGAACAGTGGTGCTGGGGGCAAACAGCAGAGAGGGCTGAGTGCAGCCTATAGCTGTGGCTCTGCAGAGAACTTCCACTGGCAGCTAGTGCAGGAGTATCCTGATTCTCTCCTGCAGTCTTTCCCTAGACAGCTAGGGCAGAGGTTGTGACCAAAAAGGAAACTTGCTCATGGCTCTCCAGGGTTTAATCCCTGGAGGCTAAGCAATCTTGTTTGATCTGAAAACCTCTCCCTACGTCGATGAGGCGTGCATTTGGAAGCATAGAGTACAAGGCAGGATGGCGTAGTGCTTAGATTGAGCATGAGAATGACTGCGTTGGAATCTCTGTGCCTTGGTTGCCTCATCTGTAAAGTGCAGAGGATGAAGGTACCCATCTCACAGGACAGTTGTGAGGACCAAGCAAGTCAAAAAGCGTTAATGTTAGTACAGTCATGTGCCGTGTAACGTTTCTGTCAACGACAGACCTCGTATATGTCAGTGGTCCCATAAGACTATAATGGAGCTGAAAAATTCCTGTCACCTAGTGACATTGTGGCCATCATAACATCATAGCCAGTACAATACTCATGTCTTTGTGGTGATGACAGACTTGCTGTGCTGCCCATCGTAAAAAGTCTAGCACATGCAATGATGTACAGTAATAGTATGTGATAATAACTGTTACTGGTTTATGAATTTACTATACATTTTATCATTTTTTAGATGGACTTTTACTTACTAAAAAAAATTAACTGTAACACAGCCTTAGGCCAGTCCTTCAGGAATATTCTAGAAGAAGCAGTTACTATTAGAGATGACAGATCTGTGTGTGTTATTGGCCCAGAAGACCTTCCAGTGGGTCGAGATGTGGAGGTGGAAGACAGTGATGGCGATGAGCCTGACCCTGTGTAGGCCTAGCCTGTGTGTGTACTCATGTCTTAGTTTTTAACAAAAAAAGGTTTAAAAAAGTAAAAAATAAAATAAAAATAGAAAAAAGCTTATAGAATAGGGACATAAAGAAAATATTTTGTACGTCTGTACAATGCATGTGTTAAGCTGTTATTGCCCAAGAAGTTAAGCTGTTATTGCCCAAAAAGTTAAAGATTTATAAATTGCATAAAGTAACAAGCTACAGGAAGCTAAGGTTCAGTTATTAGTGAAGAAATAAAAATAAAACAGTACATTCAGCGTAGCCCAAGTGTACAGTGTCTATAAAGTCTGCAGTAGTGGACAGCAATGTCCCCGGCCTTCACATTCCCCCACCATCACTCACTGACTCACCCAGAGCAATTTCCAGTCCTGCAAGCTCCGTTCGTGGTAAGTGTCCCATACGCATTTTCATCTTTTCTACTGTATTTTCAGTGTACCTTTTCTGCTTAGGTATGCTTAGAAACACAGAAACATATCACTGTGTTCAATTGCCTACAGTATTCAGTACAGTCACATGCTGTCCAGGTTTGTGACCCAGGAACAATAGGCTGTATGGTATGGCTGATATCTGTGGTAGGCCTTACCATCTGGGTGTGTGTAAGTACTCTCTTGATGTTCTCATGATGATGAAATCACCCTAGGAAACATTTCTAATAACGCATCCCTGTCATTAAGCGACACATGACTATATATGTAAAGTGCTTGGAATACTGCCTGGCATGTACTTTCTCTTATTATACATACATGTAATGTGGAAGATAAAGTGGAAGGATTCTAAAACAAAAACAAAAGCATGGCATGTGTTTTTAATTTTCCCTCAGTAGAAAATATACACAAGTACATAGTGTCTTTTCTCGTCTCCTTTTTTTTTTTCTGAGTCGGACTCTAACGCTATCTCCCGGGCTGGAGTGCAGTGGTACGCTCACAGCCACTGCAGTCTCGACCTGTTGGGTTCAGGCGATCCTTCCACCTTTCAAGTAGCTGGAACTACAGGCATGTGCCACCATGCCCAGCTAGGTTTTTGATTTATTGTAGAAGTGAGGTCTCCCCATGTTGCCCAGGCTGGTCTCAAACCTGTGGGCTCAGGCAATCCTCTCTCCCCTGCCTCCCAAAGTACTGGGAGTACAGGCATGAGTCACCGTGCCTGGCTTCTTGTCTCCTTCAAGAACAATGGTCATAAATGTATTAATGACTCCTGTCCCCTCAGGAAAGAAAAATTGATGGGGGATCCAGAGGGCATTTTCCTGAGAAGCCCTCATACACTCAGCTTTATTGTCTGTCTTCCCTTCTCTACTGTCTTTCCTTTGACGATGGAACCTTACTCATTACTTTATACCAAGCTTAAGCAGAGTATCTGGTATATAGAAGACACACATTGAATACCCGTTAACTGAGTGAGTGAAGGATGTGTTTGTGTTGCTAAAGGAACTTTGCAAAATTTAGTATTTACCTCTAGTTAACGCTAATTCTAAATCTACGACATTGTAGAGGAAAAGTCTAGAAAGCAAAGAAAGGTTTTAAAGTGAAGGGGATAGTACTGATGCAAATGTCCATGAGGCCTGTGTCTGTTAGAGTACAATACAGTATTATTTTTACCATTTAAAATATTTCTGATTTTGAATATAGTACAAGGACATTGTTATTCCCACGATAATTTTGCATAATTTAAAAATTAGTGTACATATTTCTTCATGGGGGTATTTTTCCCTTGAAATAACCAAATTTTCAAAATTTGATTTCCTCTAGTTTCAATTTTATTACATTTCGGGTTTTAGGACATTTTCCTGTAAAATCTACAGCTTGTGGTGAATTGAATAGAAATACATAGATTTCACTTAAGAGACATTGTTTGGCATTTATTTAGTTAAGCAGAGCTAAAGAGTACTACTGGCTCAATGTCTAGAGCAGGGAAATAGCAAATTCTATAACCTTTAATTTTGACATTCATCTTAATGGCTAAATATCTACTTTTTAAAGTTTTATTAAGAAAGCTTGTACAAGCTATTTTATTTATTTATATTAAAAGACAGGGTCTTGCTCTGCTGCCTAGGCTGGAGTGCAGTGACTGGTCACAGGCATAATCATAGCACACTATAGCCTCAGAGTTTTGGGCTCAAGTGATCCTTCTGCCTTAGTCTCCCAAGTAGCTGGGTCTAAAGGCATGTACCACCGTGTCCTACAAGTTTTGATTGAACATGAAACTATAATTCACATTTGAAAATAATTTTTTAAAAATTGACAGTTATAAGCCAGGCGTGGTGGCTCAAGCCTGTAATCCCAGCACTTTGGGAGGCCGAGGCGAGAGGATTGCCTGAGCCCAGGAGTTTGAGACCAGCCTGAGTAACATGGTGAGACCTTGTCTCTATAATAAATCAAAAAATTAGCTGGGCGTGGTGGTGCCGCCTGTGGTTCCAGCTACTTGGAAGGCTGAGGTGGAAGGATCGCCGGAGCCCAGCAGGTCGAGGCTGCGGTGGCCGTAAGCATGCCACTGCACTCTAGCCTGGGTGACAGAGTGAGATGCCAACTTAAAAAAAATAGAAAATAAAAATAATAGTTATAAAACATAACCGGTAGGCAAACCAGGAGTTTGAAACACAAAACATAATTTCACAAATTTACTCTCAATTAATAATCTCCAGCAAGGTTGTTATAACTTTTGCATTCTGAGTTTTTCTTATAAAAACCATTGTCTACATGATAGTACAATTGAGTAAATACCACCTAATTGGTTTAAGGACCATCAGAAACTTGGAGATATAACATGTAGTCTGCAGAAAAACATTTATCTTTTAAGAGAAATTAATATAGTATCTAATAACTACAAATTAAGTACCTTTAATTTGAAGTTACAGGAGGTTGAGGCCCTGAATATGATTCTTTCTTTAACCTGTGAAAAAAATTCACTTCTGGATTTCTGGTTATATGTGGTTGATTGGCCGTGCAAATTTTTAATCTTTCCCTTCTGAGTTACCACTAAAGTTAAAGAAATACATAAAAGGAGCTTATAAAACGGACCTATCCACAAAGTCAGGGAATAAGATTTAGAAGGGATACCCCAACTGATGGGAAGTCAACACATTTTGGAAGATGAAAAATGGCGGAGTCTTAGGCGAGCAAAGGAGATGCCATGAGAAGCCAGCCAGTTTGCCCTGCAGCGCTCCCCAGAGAGGCGCAGGTCTTGAATGCCCGCGATTCTGTGTGAGGTACAGGTGAGCCATGGGGCCAAAGTAGAGACTGAGTGAAGCTGGTATACAGAGAAGTTGGACCTGAGGAGGTCTTCTCCCAGCTCCTTAAAGACAGGCAACAGTGCCCTTTGGCAGGAGACTGGTGATATTTGGAGAAAATGCCTTGAAGAGGCTAGAGGGACAGTGAATGGCAGGCAGGAGTCACAGTGCTGAAGACATAATTGTGTGCCCCTTGGTCTCACTTCCACCCCAGAAACTTCAACCTGCTAAGCCTCAACCAGGGAGAATACTAGAGGACTCTTTTGAGGAGCCTGAATGCCCCCAGAAAAAATGCCTCCGGGTACTAAACATGTGATGATTTAATCAATGCAAATAACTCCAGAAAAATGTCTCCAGTTATCGTTATTCGGTGATTCCGTCTGTGAAATGGCTACTTTTCTGCTTGATTAATCTGCAGTGAAGTCCCTAGTCCATAAGTTATATTCACATGCACAGAGCTTCCAGTAAGTTAAGGAAATTGTTATTGAAATAAAGCATATTCGATAAATATGAATATACTTACGCACACACAACAGAATTATAAGTATACAGTTTGAGATATTGTCACAAACTGACTAGAACCATGTAAAAAGCAGTCAGATCAATAAATGATAGCCGGGCGTGGTGACGTGTGTCCGTGATTCCAGCTGCTTGGAAGGCTGAGGCAGAAAGATCCCCTAAGCCCAGCAGGTCGAGGCTGCAATGGCCATGAGCGTGCCACTGCATTACAGCCTGGGCGACAAGAGTGAGACTCCAACTCAAAAAAAAAAAAAAAGAAAGAAATGAAACATATTAGCAGCATAATAGAAGCTCTCTCATGTTTTTTCCATCACTGCCACCAACAAAAGTAACCAACATCCTGACTGCTAGCACCAAAGATTAATTTTGACTGGTAGTGTTTGCTCACACCTGTAATCCCAGAACTTTGGGAGGCCAAGGTGGGAGGATTGCTTGAGCCAGGAGTTCAAGATCAGCCTAGGCAACACAGTGAGACCTCGTCTCTACAAAAAACAACAAAATTAGCTAGGTGTGGCGGCATGTATGTGTAGTCCTAGCTACTCAGAAGGCTGAGGTGGGAGGATCACCAGAGCCCAGGAAGTCAGTGCTGTGGTGAACCCTGATCGTGCCACTGCATTCCAACCTGGATGGCAAAGTGAGACCCTGACTTTAAAAAAAAAAAGGTTGACTTTACCTTTTATTGAAGTTTATGTGAAATTATATAATACATATACTTTTCAAAATTTTATTTTGTTTATTATGTTTGTGAGATTTATTAATATGTTGCATGTGATTATTGTTTAATCAGTTCAGTATTCCAATTATTCATTCTACTGTTTTTAGTTGCTGTTGATAGTTTCTGAATTGAGGCTCTTATAATACCTGTGTAAACATTTTGTGGTGTCATTTAGTGAACTATGAGCACGTTTCTCTTGGGTATATACCTAGAAGCAGAATGCTGAATCCATGAGGATTTTGGCCCCTCACTGTACATATAAGTGGACAGCTGGTGACTATGAGATATTTGAAGAAATTCTTGAACGTGAAAGAGAACAAAGAGAAACTCAAAGAATCAAAATTTAAAAATTAATAGAAGGATTTGAGGAAATTTCCAGACAACCAAAAGAGGTAGAAAATAGAGAAAAGTTAGAAGTCTTAGAAGATAAGAAATATAAAATAAATAAGAAAAATTTCCTACACTGAAAGACATGAATTTCCAGGTAGAAGGATTCTCGGCACAATAGATGATAAAGGATTCATATCAAGACAAGTGCAGTGGCACAATCACAGCCATTACAGCATCGACCTGCTGGGCTCAGGTGGTCCTTCCACCTCAGCCTTCCAAGTAGCTGGAGCCACAGGTGAGCGCCACCATGCCCGGCTAATTATTGTTTTTGAATTGGAGTCTCACTCCATCGCCTAGGCTGGAGTGCAGTGGCATGCTCATGGCCACTACAGTCTCGACCTGTTGGGCTCAGGTGATACTTCCGCCTCAGCCTTCCAAGGAACCAGAGCTATAGGCCCATGCTACCACACCCAGCTAATTCTTTTGATTTATTGTAAAAATGAGGTCTTGCCAAGTTGCCCAGGCTGTCCTCGAACCCATGGGCTCAGGGAATCCCCTCACCTCAGCCTTCCAAAGTGCTGGGATTATAGGCCTGAGCCACTGCACCTGGCCTAGTTTTTTGATTTACTGTAGAGACAAGGTCTTGCCAAGTTGCCCAGGCTGGTCTTGAACCCCTGGACTCAGGCAGTCCTCTTGCCTTTACCTCCCAAAGTGTTAGGATTATAGGCATGAACCACTGCACCTGGCCATTTTGAAATTTCTAATGTCATAAATAAAGCAAGGATTTAGAGGAGAGAAACAATTCACATTTAAAGTATCAGGATCCAGGATGGCATTGGCGCTGGGCATCATAACAGCACTGTTGGGAGCATGGAGTGGTGTCTTCATGCCTGAGAGAAAATGATTTATGATTCTAAGCCCAGCGTAACCTTCAGTCAGGTTTGAAGGTAAAGTTGATTTATTTCAGACATGTAAACCCTTAGAACATTACCTTCTATGACTCCTTTCTCAGAAGGCTGCTGACAGGTGTGTCTAAGAAGAAAGGGGTTATAGGGAGTGGGGGTTCTCCAGAGAGAAGGGAAGGAATGAGCATAAAGAGAAGTCCTGGTGTTACAGCTGTGCAGCAACCCAGAGAGTGGCTTGTCCAAGGCAGAAGACACAGGGCTCTGGGAAAGGAGTTTCCGGGAAGTTTCTTGAAGTAAATTCTTGCATTTACTCAAATTTGGATAATTTCCTGGCATCTAGTCAGATTTAGATAATGATAAACATTTTGACTGATCTCATACAGTAAGTAGAATAATATAAAATAGCTGTAGCTGCAAGAACAATATTTCATAGTGGTAATGTTGTAAGTACTGATTACTGACTTATAAAAAGCCTAATATATGTTTTGCGGGTGGAAGTTAGGATGTGGGGATCAGTGGCATAAGAGCTATAATCTTAAATATCATGCAAGGAGTCAGTAGAGGATTTCAAAAATCAATAAATTAAGAAATAGCAGTATAAATGTGTTATGTAGAAGTAGGGTAATAAAATACCAAGAGAAACAACTACAAGACAGATGAAAGTTAAATGATGTCAGCCAGATGACTTACTAGAAGCCCTTTAGTGCTCATCTTCCTAAACAACAAATAAGCAATGTCATTTTAATGAAAAGTACTGAGAAGGAGTGCTGGAGTGCATCAGAGGAGTAACAGAAACCCTGGTGGCCACATAGAGAACAGAGAATGGAAGGAAGGGCCAGGCCTTCGCCACCCCAACCCCCAACTGCATCAGCTGGGAACTAGGAGGTAAGCGAGAGAGTCCCAGCAGCCCCCATCAACACCCTGGTCACCTACAGACCTCACCACAGGGTGCCCTGCAGTCCTCACAGATGCCAAACCCAGCTGAGGGAGATGCTTGGCGTCCACACAGCTGGGCTCCCCTGACAGAAGGCGCCAATACTGAGGGCCTCCCCCCTGAGGGGGGCCCCTGCGTTACACCATCTTGGATTTGGAACTGCTGCTGGAGTGTGCCTTGCACTGGGCATAAGTAGCCATGGCTCCCCTTCATTCATGAGGCTAAGCCACTCCAAACCACCCCAGTCATGGCCCAACATCAAGTGGAGTGGTGAATAACTGTCATACACTTCCCCATGAGGCCAAGCAGAGATGGAGCCACTCCATCTACCCATCCCCACACCTCCTCGGGCCATTGCTGAAGCTGTACCCTATTGAGAAAACAGTACCTTGTTTTCTCCAAGCAGTCATGCCTCCCCAGTGCCTAATTGGAAGCAGCACCCTGCAGCCTAAGAAACTGCGGCTTAGCTGCCCAGATCAGACGCTGACCTGAGGTGAAGCAGTGCCTTTAATCCCAAGGAAATGGTGCCTAGGCTGTCCAGAACAATCATGCTTCCCTGGCCTGAGCTGATATAGTGCATTGCCCCCTGGAGAATTGGTGCCCTGGCCCAGCTGAGCAACTGCACATCCCAGGGCTGGGTTGACGTCCCTCACATCCTAGGGAAACAGAGCAGTGGCTGAGCTGAGATGCCCACTGTACAGGCCAACAAGTCTAGTGTTCTGCATTCCTCTACTAGCCCCTGAGCTTCAGAGCTGCCGAGATACTCCCTGGGAAGTGGAGTCATTGCTGTGCTGTTCCCTTTACCTCCTCCCTACCAGGGCCCAAAATGACAGTTGTACTCTGTCATTCTGGGGTACTTGCTGCCACTGCACCTGGCCTCACAGAGTCTGGGATACTGCTGAGCCCTATTATTCCAGTTCTAGAGTCACTATTACACAGTGCCTCATCCCCTGGGACCCAAGTTGTCACTGAGCCCCGTTGGCTTAGGTTTCTGAATTGCAGTTGTACCCTATTCCCCAGACTCAAGCCTTCAGAATAACCTCTCTTCCCCAGAGTTGGTCCAATGTTGTGCAATCACAGCTACAACCTGGCCCCCTTGGCCTGAGCTGCCAGGGAGGTGCCTGACAGTCATAGATCCTGACTCTGGACAACCTACATCCAACTTTGCCACAGAGACTAAACCTGCACCCTAAAGCCCAGTAGCCACAAATGACTTGCAAGACCCTGAGCCTAGAACCCCAGCCTCCAGGCAGTCTGAACACCTAGAACACCATTCCTCTTGCAGCTGTTTGTAGGCTGTGACAGACCTGACACCAAGAGGGATTCCCTTGATTAAATCTCCCTGTTGTGAGAGAAATGAGAATAGGAGGATCCCCAAAGCCCTTGACGCCAAGAACATTAACAATCTATACTGCAGCTGCCACAAACTTCTATAGCCAAGGTCACTGAGGCACCCCCACATTGATTGCTGATGTTGAATGCTGCTGAAGAAGCTGCATGGAGACCATATCACTGTACCTATCCAGAGCAGAATCACCACACCCTTCCCAGCTGTCACATTAAAACCCAACTGTAAGTGAAAGTCTTTCTCTACCAAAGCCACTCTAGAAAGCTTGAAAGTGGCAGTTGTTGTGTCATATGTGTAGACATTAATGTGGTGACACAGGAAATAGGATAAAGCAAGGAAATATGACACCATGAAAGGAACAAAGTAACTCTTTATTACCAGTCCCCAGTAAAAAGGAAGTCAATTAATTGCTGGAAAGGAAACTCAAGATAATGATCTTAAGGAAGCTAGTGAGGCACTAGAAAATACAGATAATTCACCTAATATGGTTCACAATATAAATAAAAAAGTCAACAAAGAGAAACGATAAAATAAGAACCAAACAAAATCCAATGAAAAATACAATAGAGAACTTTTGCAGTATTTGATCAAGTAGAAGAAGGAATCTCTGAACTTTAGAGTTGGTCATTTGAAATTACCCAGTCAGAGATAAAATAAGAATGAAAAGGAGTGAAGAAAGGCTGTGAGACTGATAGGACATCATTGTGTGAACAAATGTTTGTATTATGGGATTTTCAGAAAGAGGAGGGAAAAGGCATAGAAAACTTATTTAATGAAATAATAGCTGAAAAGTTCCCAAGTCTGGAAAGAGAAATGGATATCCAGATCCAAAAAGCTGATGATCCCCAAAGAGATTCAACTCAGAAAGGTCCTCCCTGAAGCACATTATAGTCAGATTGTCAAAAGTCAAAGACAAAGTGAGAATTCCAAAAACATCAAGAGAAAGGTGTCAAGTCATATGTAAATGAATCCCCATGAGCCAAATAGTAGATTTCTATACAGAAACCTTACAGTCCAGGAAAGAATGGGATGATATTTTCAAAGTGCTGAAAGAAGAAAGAATAGCAGCCAAGGATACTATACCCAGCAAAGCTATCCTTTAGAAATGAGGGAGAAATAAAGTCTTTCCCAGATGAGCAAACATTAAAGGAATTTATCACCACTATACTGGTAAATACATATGCTCTCAGAACTGGAGGACCCATATACATAAAGAAAAAAAAAGTTTTTCTGTTAAGCCTCCATGGTAAGAGACCTAAAGCAATTATTACAAAATTTAAAGGGAGCGATTGATTCCAATACATTAATCATTGGGGACTTTACCCCACTCCCACTTTGGATAGATCAGCAAGACAGAAATCAACAAACATTAAATTTAAACTGCACTTTAGATCACATAGACTTCACAGAAAATTTCATTCAGTGACTGAAGAATGCAAATTCTTTTCACTAGCACATGGAACATTCTCTAGGATAGACCACATGTTAGGTTACAAAACAAGTCTGAACAAATTTAAAATAATTGAAATCATATCAAGTATCTTTTCTGACTACAATGCAATAAAACTAGAAATCGGTAACAAGGAACTTTTGAATTGTGCAGGTATGTGGAAATCAACATTTCTCTGGAATGACCAATGGGTCTATGAAGAAATTAAGACGGAAAATTTAAAAATTCTTAAAGCAAATGAAAATAGAAATATAATTTGCCAAAACCAAAGGGTACAGCAAAAGCAGTGTTCAGAGGGAAGTTTATAGCAATAAATGCCTACATCAAAAAAAGTAGAAAAATTTCAAATAAGCAACCTAACTATGCATCTCAAGAAACTAGAAAAGCAAGAATTCAAACCCAAAATTAATGGAAGGAAATAAATGAGATGGAGCAGAAACAAATGAGATGGAGACTGATACAAAATACAAAGGATCAATAAAATGAAAAGATTAAATTGCTAGTTTGCTAGCTTGACTAACCAGGAAAAAGAGGAAAGACCCAACTAAATCAGAAATGAAAAAGGAGACATTACAAATGATATCATAGAAATACAAAGGATCATTAAATATTATTACAAACTGTATGCCAACAAATTAGAAAACATAGTATAGATTCATTTCTTGACTCGTATAACCTACCAAGATTAAACCAAGAAGAAATAGAAAACCTGAACAGATTAATTCTGAGTAACAAGACTGAATCTTTGTAATAAAAGATCTCCCATCAAAGAAAAACCCAGGACCCAATGACTTCACAGTGGAATTCTACTACACATTTAAAGAACTTGTACCAATTTCTCAAGCTCTTCTAGAAAACTGTTCAGGAAAGGATTCTTTCAAACTCATACTATGAGTCTAGCACTACCCTAATACTGGGTGAGGAAACAACAAAAAAATAAAACTATAGGTCAGTATCACTGATGAACTTAGGTGCACAAATCCTCAGCAAAATACTGGGAAGCCAAATCCAGCAACACATTTAAAAGATCCTTTGTCACAATCAAGTTGGATTTATCCCAGGGATGCAAAGATGGTTTAATATATGCAAATCAATAAACGTGATAAATCACATCAACAAAATGAGGACAAAAACCATACAAAGCAAGGTGTGGTGGCTCATACCTGTAATCCTAGCACTTTGGGAGGCTGAGGTGGGAGAATTGCTTGAACATAGAAGTTCAAGATCAGTCAAGGCAACATAGCAAGACCTCGTCTCTACAAAAAAAAAAAAATTAACTGGGTATGGTGGTGTATGCCTGTTGTCCTAGCTGCTCAGCAGCTTAAGAATTGCTTAAGCCCAGGAGGTCAAGGCTACATTGAGTTGTGATCATGCTACTGCACTACAGCCTGGGTAACAGAGTGAGATCTCAACTCAAAGACAAAACTAATTATCCTGATTTGATCAGTACTCTTCCCCATAAAGGTTTACAGTTATTATGTGTCAGTTAAAAATAAAGATAGAGGCCGGGCTCGGTGGCTCAGCCTGTAATCCCAGCACTTTGAGAGGCAGAGATGAGTGGATTGCCTGAGGCTGCGGGTTCGAGACCAGCCCGGGCAACTTGACGAGACCTCATCTCTACAATAAATCAAAAAGTAGCCGGGCATGGTAGCGTGGGCCTGTAGTTCCAGCTACTTGGAAGGCTGAGGTAGAAGGATCGCCGGAGCCCAGCAGGTCGAGGCTGCGGTGGCCGTGAGCGTGCCTCTGCACTTCAGCCTGGGCGACAGAGTGAGACTTCAACTAAAAATAAAAAACAAAAACAAAAATAACAGTAGAAGAAAATATGAAAATTACTTGTTTTTGAGGATTGAAATTGGGAGGAGAGCAGAGACAGCCCATGGAACTGTTACTTTTCCCTTGTTGATCTTTTGGCACTGTTTGACCATTTAAAAAAGTAATAAAGAACATAGATGTGTTAGTTGATAAGACTAAAAACTAGGCCGGGTGTGGTGGCTCAAGCCTGTAATCCCAGCACTTTGGGAGGCCTAGGCGAGAGGATTGCCTGAGCCCAGAAATTTGAGACCAGCCTGGGCAACTTGGCGAGACCTTGTTTCTACAATAAATCAAAGTTAGCCAGGTGTTGTGACACGCACCTGTAGTTCCAGCTACTTGGGGATCAAGGCGGAAGAATTGCCTGAGCATAGCAGGTCAAGGCTTCAGTGGCCTTGAGCGTGCTGCTGTACTCCAGCCTGGGTGACAGAGTGAGACTCCAACTCAAAAAAAAAAAAAGACTAAAAACTAAAACAAAATATATATTAATGACAAGTTCCTTTAAGGTACATTAGGATTAAAATGTCCCCAGTAAAAGGGAGTCAGATATAGAGAAAAAGAAACATAAGTTTATCTTTTTTATTTATCTTTTTTTTTCATTTCTGGTTTTTTATTTTGTTTTATCCTAGGGTTTCAAAAACAAACCAAAAAAGATGGGTCACATAAAGCCAGATTTGATTGACGTTGACTTAATCAGAGGTGAGTTCTAAAGTCACTTTGTTTTTCATGCATATTATGTTATTGCGTAGTGATACTTATTTTTTGATACTTTCACTATAATTTCGAAAAGTAACTTCTAGCTTTAGCATTTTTTTGTCTTTCCTTTAGTACCGTGTGACTCTATAAATTACATGGTTTTCATAAATGTGAAAGAGGGATGAATTTGGAGACTTGCTGTTGTGTAATTAGATAAATACATTATTTCACATACAGTTGAGCCTGGCTTGTTTTGAGCTCCTGTCCTAGTGATTGAGGCAAGAAGTTATCATATTTTGTAGACATCTAGGGGTTCTTTTTAACTGAACAGATTATATGCTGAATTTTGCTCTCACCTGTTTTTAATGTAGTGTTACAAGTGGGTATCAATATAGTATACATAAATGTTTGATATTTCTTTTTATTATATGTTTAAAGGCTCAACATTTGCCAAAGCGAAACCTGAAATTCCATGGACGTCTCTGACTCGGAAGGGGCTTGTTCGAGTTGTATTTTTCCCATTGTTCAGCAATTGGTGGATTCAGGTTACCTCTTTAAGAATCTTCGTTTGGCTGCTACTGCTTTACTTCATGCAAGGTAATTGGAGAAGTTGGAATAAGCAATGCCAGTCTGTTTTTGCTACTTTTGCCATAGGATAATGAAGACCTATTGTTCTTATGTTTACCCTTTTGATGGTTTAAAGAAAAGAGAAATAAAGGGACATGTGCCATTTGGGAGTCATCTTAAAATGATTTGCTGTAAGGGAGCAAACATGATTGTCTAACTCTCTTCTTTCTTGAATTTCTTTCTACCTGTCTCACTGACCAGGCCTTCCCAGACTTTCCTTCTGTCTGACCTTTGAGTATTGATTACCGAAAGGTTGCATCTTAGTTCTCTTCTGTTCTAGGTACTTGCATCAAGCTCTGTTGCTTTAAATATGATTGATATACTTACTGGTGATTCTCAGCTTTATATCTTCAGGACAGATCTGTGCTGAACTTCAGACTTGTAAATCTAATTGCCTGCTTACATTTCCATATGGAGATTTTATAGGTACCTTGAATTTACTTCTATAAAAAACGGGACTCAACTTTTGTGTGTTTGTGTACGCGCAAACTTTTTTCTCTTTAGGGCTTCTCCTTTTCTCTAATCACCCAGTATCCAAGTGAAAAATTAAATCTTTTTCCTCTACCTCCCATCGGCTCTCACATCTAGTCTGTCACCAAGTCTGTATGTCCTTCCTCCAAATTCTTGACTGTTTAGCTCAGTCTCTGCTGCCACCATCGATGTCCACAGAACCAGCATCTCCTTGCCTAGATGACTGGAATAACATCTATTCAGTGCCTTCTTTCTACCAATCGTCTTCATAGCAGTGAGAGAAATTTTTTAAAAGTGGAAGCCATGTCATGTCATTTTCCTGCTTAAAACCCTTTAGTGACTTCCTGTTGGCCTTAGAATAAAAATCCTAAGTCTCTACCATGGCCTGTGATGCCCTACATGATCCGGTCCCTACTCTTGTCCCAGATGTCATCTCCTACCATCTCTTACCACTCTTCTCTATGCTCGCTCTGGGCAAAACAACCTTTTTTGGTGTTCCTCACACAGAGCTGTTCTTCCTGTTTGAACCATTCTCAAGGCTTTTCAAATAGCTGGCATTTTTCCTCATCTTTAAAGATATCAGCTTGTAGCTGGGCACAGTGACTCATGCCTGTAATCCCAGCACTTTGGGAGGCTGAGACTGGAGGATTGCTTGAGCCTGGGAGTTGGAGACCAGGCTGGGCAACATAGTGAAACCTGTCTCTGCAGAACATTAGCCTGGGGTGGTGGCGTGTGCCAGTAGTTCCAGCTACTTGGGAGACAGAGGCAGAAGGATGCCCTGAGCCCAGGAGGTTGAGGCTGTGGTGAGCACCCATCATGCCACTGCACTCCATCCTGGGCATCGGAGTGAGACCCCCAACTTAAAAAACAAAAAACAAACGATCTCAGCTCAGATGTACCTTTCACAGAGAGGCTACTCCCCATCTATACTTTGTAGGTAGTCCTACTGCCCCCAAGGCACTATCATATGATTCAGCTTTAACTTCTGTTTCACACATCACCATCTGATGTTGGTTTTTTCTCTTCTAACTATATGCAGAGATCCAGTATATTCTCTTTACCACTGTATCTTCATTGCCCACCAGGAATGTTTTCGGAAAATGGGTGGTGTCAATATTATAGTTACATCTGTGCAAAAAGACATGAATTAGAAGAAGGTGGCTCACACCTATAATCCCAGCACTTTGGGAAGTGGAGGCAAGAGGATTATCTAAACCCAGCGTTCAAGACCAGTCTGGGCCACTTGGTGAGACCTCACCTGTATAATACGTTAAAAAAAAATTAGCTAGGCATGGTTCCAGCTACTTGGAAGACTGAGGTGGAAGAATCGCCTGAACCCAGCAGCTGGAGGCTGATCATGCCACTGCACTCCAGCCTGGAAGTGAGATTCCAACTCAAAAAAAAAAAGCGTAGGAGAAAGTTGGGTTAATATGAAGAATTATGGGTCATTTTATTTCATCTGTCTTAGTTCAAAACTTTTAAAAAAGTTATAGAGTGAAAAACATGAATTTATAAATCTATAGGTTGAGCTTTTGAAGTCTATGAAAGTGCTGTCCAGTAGAATTTCTGTGACTTGCAGATGTTGTTTCAGTGCTGCCCAATACAGTAGCTGCTTGGCCACATGTGGCATTGAGTACTCAGAATGCAGTTAGTGTCAATAAGGAACTGCATTTTTAATTTTATTTTAATTAAGTCTTCCTAGATATCGTTTCAATGACTGTATAATAATTTGTCATATGGACAGACTGTCATTTAAAATTATCATTTTAATACCTCAATTAGAGTCTGTCCTATGAGTTTACCATAAACACCTTTATACAGCTTCTTAATATTCTATGATATAAGGTTATTACCATAACTCACCTAACTCTTCTTAGTCTTGTTTGGACTGTAACAAAAATACCATAGACTGGGTGGCTTATCAACAATACAAATTTGTTTCTGATAGTTGTGAATGCTGAGAAGCTCAGATTCAAGGTGCCAGAAGATTTGGTGTCTGCTAAGGACCCACTTTCTTGGTTCGTAGGTGGCAGTCTTCTTGCTGTATCCTCACATGGTGGAAGGGTCAAGGGGGCTCTTAGGAGTCTCTTTTATAAGGGCATTAATCTAAAAGCTGTAACCAGCAGGTCAGATGTGAGAGTGATCCTGGGGACCTCCCTAACATTTCTTCTCACTTTTTGCAATAGACTGAGAACTTTTCAAATCTTCAAGTTCTGCTGCTTTTTTGCTTAACAATTTCATCTTTAAGTCATTTCTCTCATCTCGCATTTTACTATAAGTATTTAGGAAGAACCAAGCTGTACCTTCAACCCTTTGCTTAGAAATCGCTTCAGCTAAATATTCCATTTCATCACTTGCTAGTTTTACCTCCCACAAAACACTCGAACACAAACACAATACAGCCAAGTTCTTTTTGCCATTCTATAACAAAGATTGCCTTTCTTTCTGTTTCTTGTAACATGTTATTTCTAATTTCTATGAAATCTCATCTGAATGGCCTTTACCTCATATTTCTACCAACATTCTGTTCATGGTAACTTAGGTATACTCTAAGAAGAATGAGACTTTTTCTTTAGCGTCCTTCTTTTCTTTTTAATTTCTTACCAGTATCCCTTTAAAAATCTATTTATGGTGGTCTAAGCTTTTTCTAGCATGTGCCTCTAAACTCTTCTATTCTCTTCCCATTACCTGGTTCTAAAGCTACTTTCACATTTTTAGATATTTGTAACAGCAGCACACTGCCTTCTTGGTACCAATTTCTGTCATTCAAGCTGCTGTAACAAAATATATACGGCTTATATATGGTTGCTTATAAATAACATAAACTTATTTCTCACAATTCTAGAGCCTGGGAAGTCTAAGATCAAGGTACTAGTAGGTTCAATGTCTGATGAGGGTCTGCTTTCTGGTTCATAAACAGCTGTTTTCTTGCTGTGTCCACCCATGGCTGAAGGGGCAAGAGAGCGCTCTGGAGTCACTTTTATAAGGTCGCTAATCTCATTCATGAGCGCTCTGCCCTCAAAACCTAATGACCTGCTGTGCTTGGTGACTCAGCCTGTAATTCCAGCACTTTGCAAGACTGAGGCAAATGGATTGTCTGAGCCTGTGGGTTTGAGACCAGCTCGGGCAACTTGACAAGACTTCGTCTCTATAAGAAAAATAAAAAATTAGCAGGTGTGGTAACGTGCACTTGTAGTTCCAGCTACTTGGAAGGCTGAGGCAGAAGGATCACCTGAGCCCAGCAGGTCGACGCTGGGGTGGCTGTGATCGTATCACTGCACTCCAGCCTGGGCAACAGAGTGACTCCAACTCAAAAACAAAAAATAAAAAACAAAGCCTAATGACCCACCAAAGGCCACACCTCTTAACAGGATCACATTAGGATCTGAGATTTCAGTGTGAATTCTGTGACCTACGCAGTCTATAGCATCTTCCCATATCATGGGCATTTAGGTTTTTCTGTTTTCTTCCCATTAATAATGCCATCATGAACAAATTTTTCCTTATTTTTTATTATTTCTTTAGAATTTATTATCTGAGATAGAATTAACAGATCAGACCAGGCACGTTGGCTCACGCCTGTAATCCTAGCACTTTTGGAGGCCATGGTGGGAGGATTGCTTGAGCCCAGGAGTTTGAGACCAGCCTAGGCAGCATGGCAAGAACACTCTACAAAACATCAAAAAATTAGCCAAGTGTGGTGGCGGGAACTTGTAGTTCCAGCTACCCAGGAGACTGAGGCAGAAGGATCACCTGAGCCCAGAAGGTTGAGGATGTAGTGAGCTCCCTTTGTGCTACTGCACTCCAGCCTGGACAACGGAGCGAGACCCCAACTCAAAAAAAAAAAAGAATTGATGGATCAAGGAATGCAAACATTTAAGGCATGTAGTATGTAGAGTGAATTGACTGTGGCACAGTTCTTTTGGAAAGCAGTAGATGACAGTGCTTGCTTTTACTACAGGCTTACCAGCATTATTACAATTTTAAAAATTGTTGCCTAATTTGATATGCAAAAAATCTTTTGCTTATTGAAGGTGCATCTCCTTGGTTACTTGTAAGTATGACATTAAATATTCTCCCACACACTTGTTATTAGATGTATTCCTTATTGATATATTTTATGTTATATACATCAAATTGCCACACACCCCATGGTCCACTACATAGAGTCCACTACTGTCTTAATTCTAATAGTTTTTCAAATTGCTATACTAGCAACTTGTCTGGTCATTCTTATATCTATACTATACTGCTTTAATTACTGTAGCTGTTTAATATAGCTTAACAATGAACAGAACAAATATTTCTCTATTATTCTTTTAACATTTTCTGTTAAGTTTTTTGCTTGTTTATTCTTTCCAAAATAGTCCAGCATTATTTTATCATGATCAAAACAACAATAACAAAAAATCCCAATAACATTGAAATTTGGATTGGAATTCCTCTGACCATCCCCTTTCCCTAACACACATACATACATGTAGCTATATTTTGGGAGGATGGGCAAAATAATAGACTTCTTTACAATGTTCTCTTTTCTATACAGGAGTATGATATATCTTTCCTTTGAATCAAGACTTCTATTTTATCCCTCAGCAAAGCTTTGTAAGATTTTTTCTCCCCTGCCGGGTGCGGTGGCTCATACCTATAATCCCAGAACTTTGGGAGGTTGAGGTGAGAGGATTGCCTGAGCCCACAGGTTCGAAACCAGTCTGGGTAACTTTGTGAGACCTCATCTCTACAATAAATCAAAAATAGTAGCCAGGCATGGTGGTGTGTGCCTGTAGTTCCAGCTACTTGGAAGGCTGAGGCGGAAGGATCGCCTGAGCCCAGCTAGTCGAGACTGCGGTGGCCGTGAGTGTGGCTACTGCACTCCAGCCTGGGTGACAGAGTGAGACTCTGACTCAAAAACAAAAAAACAAACAAAAAAAGATTTTTCTTTTTCTTATAAGGCCTGGTTAGATCTTGTTAAAGTGAAACTCAATTTTTTTTTATTGTGATAAAATATACGTAACATGAAATTTATCATTTAACCATTTCTAAGCTCAGTGGCATTAAGCATATTTATGTTGACTGGGCATGGCGGCTCACACCTACAATTCCAACACTTTGGGAGGCCGAGGTGGGAGAATCGCTAGAACCCGGGGGTTCGAGACCAACCTGGGCAACATAGTGAGACCTCATCTCTACAAAAAGTAGAAAAAAAATTAGCTAGAGGTAGTGGCGCATGCCTGTAGTCCCAGCTACCTGGGAGGCTGAGGTGGAAGAATCACCTGAGCCCAGGAGGTTGAGGCTGCAATAAGCTGTGACTATGCCACTGCATTCCAACCTGGGTGACACACACACACACACACACACACACACACACATACACACACACACACACACACGTTGGTTTGCAACCATCACCATAGTCCCCCCCCAGAAACGTGGTTATCTTTTCAAACTGAAACTCCACACCGTTGAACAGTAACTCCCCATCTCCCTCTGTCCTCAGCTCCTGGCAACCGCCATTCTACTTTTTGTCTGTATGATTTTGGCTTCAAGGACTACATATAGGTGGAACCTTATAGTATTTGTCCTTTTGTGACCAACTTATTTCACTTAGCATAATGTCCTCGGGGTCATCCATGTATCAACAGTTTCTTCCTTTTTAAGGCTGACTTTGATTCCATTGTATGTATGTGCCACATTTTGTTGATACATTCATCTGCGGATCCACACTTGGAAATTTCCACCTGAAATGAAAATGTCTCACGTTTTGTTGCTGCTGCTGAAGATACATGCCTTTTTTGTTTGTTTTGCAAATTTTAACTGGTGGTTGCTGTTATATTTGAAAGCTATGGGCTCATCTTTAAAATTTTTGTGGCCAGCCTCTTTATTAAACTCTTTCTTATTAATTCTAATAGTTTTTCAGTGCTTGCCTTAAATTTTGTAATTACACAGCCAAAGGCAAATAGTGAACATTCCATCTCCTCCTTTCCCATACATTTCATTGACTTTTATCTATTTAGTCAACGTTTCAGAGTCATGTTAAGTAATAACAGAGTGGTCATCCTTGTTTTGTTCCGGATTCAGAGCATCATCCTTAATATGCGATATGTACTGATTTTACTTATGCATTCCTTAGCATGTTCAAATGAGGGAATATGTTCAAATTCTTAGTATTTTAGAAGAGATTGGAACTTAAGATTAATTATAAATCAGGAACAAATGGTTTTTTAATGGAATGCTCTTGTTGGTACTGAGAGGTGGGCAAACCTTAACAGGTTAAGGGCACAGTCCCCCAAAGACTGCCCTCACTTCAGACTCTTGTCTCAAGTTTGAAGGACCCCAGGGTCACTCTCATTTCTGATCAGCTGCGTACAGTTTTGGGGGCCCCAAGGCACTTCATCAGGTTTGATGATTAGATAGAATGACTCGCAGAAAGTGCAAAACTTACAATTATAGTTTTACTACAGCAAAAGGCTGCAGATGAAAAGAGCTGCATTAGGGCCAAGCCTGGGATGGTCCCAAACAGACTTCCACTGTCCTCAGGTAGCAAGATGCAGAGCGCTGCTACCCGGGAGAGCTCCTGAGCTTCACTGTCTGGAGTTTGTTTTTATTTTTTTAGAGATGGGGTCTCACTGTGTTGTCCAGGCTTATCTCAAACTCGTGGTTTCAAGGGAGCCTTCCGCCTCTGCCTCCCAAAGTACTGGGATTACAGGCATGAGCCACCATGCTCTGCCAGTATCTGGAGTTTTTATTGAGGCCTCATTATATAAGCATGATTGAGTCATTGGCCTGTGGTTGACCTCAGTCTCCTGATGTAATAAGACTCAAAGGCCCAACACTCTAATAATATGGTTGGACTTTGTGGTGTGACCAACCCCCATCCTTACTTACCTCACTAGCATAAACTGTTAGGTTCCATAAAAGGGGCCTACAATTGATAGATAACAAAGATACTTTTAGCCAGGCACGGTGGTTCATGCCTGTAATCCCAGCACTTTGGGAGGCCGAGGTCAGAGGATTGCCTGAGCCCAGGAGTTCAAGACAAGTCTGGGCAACTTGGTGAGCCCTCATCTCTACAATAAATCAAAAAATTAGCCAGGCATGGTGGTACACGCCTGTGGTTCCAGTTACTTGGAAGGCTGAGGCAGAAGGATTGCCTGAGCACAGCAGGCTGAGACTGCGGTGACTGTGAGCGTGCCACTGCACTCCAGCCAGGGCGACAGAGTGAGACTCCAACTCAAAAGGAAAAAAAAAGGAAAGAAAAAAGCTCCTACTTTTTAATGGTAACTTTATATCTGTATTCACAAGTCAGCGAGGGCTATAGTTTGTTGTTGAGTGCTGTCATTGTTACATGCGAGTGTCAAGGTTTTCTTAGTATAGGAAATGAATTTTGGTAGCCTGCTTTTTCTCCACACAGGAGGAGTTTTATAGCACAAGGATTATCGCTTATGTGAAAATCTTAAAGAACAGCCACCTACAAAATTGTCCGTATATGGAAGTTTTTATATTTTCCATTTCTTTCATCATTTTTTTCTGTGAGCATTTCACATGCACGTATAAAGAGGCAAGATAGCATAGTGTGGGTACGCCAGAGGCAGCTGCCTGGGTTCAAGTCCCAGCTTTGCTAATTGCTTTCTGTGTAGCCTTGGAAAATGCTCTTCTTCTGAGCTGCACAACACTTCAAAACATGTGGTTTCTGCAGTATCTGTTTGTTTGTTTGTTTGTTTGTTTTTATAGAGATGAGGTCTCCCTGTGTTGCCCAGGCTGGTCTTGAACTCCTGGGCTCAACCATCCTCCTGCCTCCCCAAGTGAGGGGATGACAGGTGTGAGCCACTGCCCCAGCCTAGCATCTAGTAGTTTTGTGATGCAGACGCTTTTAGACTATCTAGATTATCATGCTGCCAGACAGGCAAATCCTTTTCACATATTCTGCTTGACCTCAGGGTTTTACTAGGGCTTGGGTTTTGACTCAGCTAATGTGCAAGTGGATGGGTCTTGTAGGAAGCTAGGTATCTTGTGTACTCTTTTAAATGATGGATTTTATGGAAGCAATCTGTATAGTCGTTAGAATTAATTTTAAAGGTGAGCGCTAATGTTTTACATGTCAAGGCCTCTGCCGTTCAGTTATAGCGGTTGTCTTATACTTGATGATGCCCATTGTGAACGCGAGTGAAGTGCTTGGACCCTTGTGCCTTATGCTACTCATGGGAACTGTCCACTGCCAGATCGTAGCCACTCAGATAACCCGGCCCGCAGGAAACAATGGAAACCGAAGGAGAAGGTGAGACAAGCAGTTACACTGGGGCTGTGCGTGTTCTGGGAGAGGGATTGCAGAGATTGATAGGATCTTTGGCTAAATTAACTTGAAATCCTCCTCTTTTGTGTATTTTTAAGATTATTTTTTGGCTGAAACAATAAATGCTTGACTTTTAACTTTTCTTGTTAGTGCTCAGAAACCTTGTTATGAACTTTTAATTCCAGTTGGGGTTTGGTCATGCAGGACAGATGATGAGAAGGAAAATTTCTAGACCAGATTATTCTTGATTAAAATTTGTCTTAAATAATGGTGTTGAAAAACCCTTCTCTTTGAAATTCAGTCTTAATAAAAATTTGGTGAAAATTCACTATAAGCTAGGATCTTGCTACATTGAGTTAGTGCTATAAAAATTTTACCTTCTTTCGAAAGTATGTAATAAGAATTGATTTCTGCTGGGCATGATGGCTTATGACTGTAATTCCATCAGTTTGGGAGGCTGAGACCAAGGGACAGCTTGAGCCTGGAGAGTTCGAAACCAGCCTGGGCAACAAAGTGAGACCGCTTCTCTACAAAAAATAAAAAAAATTAGCTGAGTATGGGGGTGCATGCCTGTGGCCCAGCTATTTGGGAGACTGAGGCAGGAGGATCGCTTGAACCCAGGAGTTTGATGCTGCAACGAGCTATGGTCATGCCACTGCTTTCCAGCCTGGGCTTCATAGCAAAGACCCCCAGCTCTCCCCAAAATTGATTTCTAAGTGGTCTAAACTTTAATAAAGACTGACTTGAATTTTTTACTTATTGAATTCATGTTATGTTTTTATTGATTATGTGGTATATGTGGGTTTTGGAACTGTTAAACATTTCATAGGTATATACAGTATTATCTTCCAAAAGTTATATAAGCTTTCCTTAGAATATCTCTAGATTTTTGCTCCCATAAACAATCACTAAATAAGATTTTCCATTTGGTGTAATGAGTTGCAACATATTCTTATTTTTGAGTGTTATTTTCAAAACTTTCTAAAAAAGAAGATTCCTTATAAATTCAGCTTAATTGGTATAATGTTTTCTAAGGAAATCAAGTGCTGTGCCATGCTTTTTTTTTTTTTTGAGTAGGAGTCTCACTCGGTTGCCCTGACTGGAGTGCAGTGACATGCTCCCAGCCACCCCATCCTTGACCTGCTGGGCTTAGGTGATCCTTCTGTCTCAGCCTTCCAAGTAGCTGGAACCACAGGCAGGTGCCACCACGCCTGGCTAATTTTTTGACTTATTGTAGAGACGAGGTCTTGCCAAGTTGCCCAGGCTGGTCTCAAACCCTGGACTCAGGCAGTCCTCTCGCCTCCGCCCCCTAAAGTGCTGGGATTACAGGTATGAGTCCAGACTCCCAGCTTGTGTTGTGTCTTATTGGTATTTTTAGGATATATCTGTTAACTGCATAGAGTATTTTTTTAAAAGTGATGAATTGCTATTATTTTGTAATTTTTTTCATGTATGATCTTGATAAAATGTGCCGAAGAGGCAGATTCCCGATACCCACATTTAACCAACTTGCTCCTTCTGTAGTGGTGTCTAGCGTGCCCGACGATTCTTGGTAGTGCAAGTGCAAAGGCTCTTTCTTGTAACGTTTCTGGATTGCAGCTCTAGTTCTCTAATGACCTGGCAAAATGGAAGCCCAGGACTCTAGTTTGAAATCTGTCTTTGCCCTTAAGTCAAAAATGTTCTTGCATAATTTATAGTGATGTTAACCATACTTGATTTTAGGTAGCAATTTGTCAGTATAATTTTCTGCAGATATGTTTTGGGCAGAAGTAGAAAAGGTCTTGAATAATCTGAAGCTTTTGAAATGTTTTTTGTAGAAAATTACGAAAAACTGTCAATGGTGATGGGAGCCGAGAAAATGGAAATAATAACTCCTCTGATAAAGTTAGAGGAGTAGAAACTTTGGAATCTACACCCGTTGTTGGTGGTTTTTGGGAGACTGTCTTTGGCAACAGGTGGGAGTCTTACACTGGAATTTTTACTTGCATCTTATGGGAGAGAAGCCCATAGTATGATCAGGCCATAGGAGTAAGTAGTATAGGCATGCTGCCCCGTGGTGTGATTTTTAAAGGGTCTAGAAGGATTTGCTTACTCAAAATGTTGTCTTCACTGTCTATGTTACCTATAAATGCAGTGACCTACCATAAAAGTTTCATTCTGTTTGACTGTAAAGAGTTTTTAGACCACAAGCTTACAAAACTGTAAATGCTTGGAAAGGGCGAATATTTGAAGCCATCAGTCAACATCTTGTGAGAAAGAAGAATCTGTAAAAGGTCGGGTATTTTTCATTGTGAGGTTTGAATCCTCTGTAGAAATGATCCTGGTGTGGATGGGCAGTCAGGCAGAAAGGGAAGGGGATTACTGACAATTTTACCTCATTCATGGTTTTTCAGGATGTGACAGCACTAGTGTGACTCAAAAAAATACTTTGTTATATATTCATGATCATGACTTTAAAATAAGGTTCTTTTGCAGTTTTTTGAAGATGAAATATGTTCACACATTTTTCTAAAAATGTTTATGCCTTGCTACGTTTCTGGATTGCAACTCTAGTTCTCTAATGACTTAGCAAAATGGAAGCCTAGGACTTGATTTGGAATCTGTCTTTGCCCTTAAATCAGAAATGTTCTTGCATAGTTTGTAGTGATGTTAACTATACTTGATTGAAGTGTTTGAGTTCTTTGTGCTGAATATTTTGCTGGGCCCTGTGTGTCCCTGCTCTCTATGATGCCACCATCTAGTTAGGAAGCTCAGAGTAGCAGGTATGGTGCAGCCATGAGAGCGTAAGCACATGAGGAATGAGTCCATGCTTAGCTAAAGGCCAGGCAGCTCACTCGGCAAATGGAGTGCGTATTTGGGGCTAGAGTAGTCTGCAGGAGTCACGGAGGAGTTGAGAGTTGCTGGGCTTTGAAGGCTGGGTAGTGTTTACACAGATGGCCAGAAGAGGAGAAGATATTCCACGAGGTGGCATGCACAGGCAGTGCGAGGCAGGAGTGGCATTGCGTTTGGGAGGATATGTGGAGAGGACCGTGAGCCTAGTCTATGCATACCTGAAAGGTACATGCCTCCTCTCAGTTAATTGACATGAGTGTTTGGAGAATAGACTCATATTCCCTGAGTTTCTATGGGTGAATGCTCCATCATCTCACATCCTTAGCAAGCCAGAGGCCTGAAAAACGTGATTCCTGGATATTCTTGATTTCCAAAATAATATGTTGACCTACTTAGAAGAAAGTCATTTCATGTAAGATGTTACTTTCAGAAAACTAGTTAGTAATCTTCTTTTCCTTTTTTAAAAAAATAGGATTAAAAGAGTAAAATTAATATCTAACAAAGGGACTGAAACTGACAATGACTCAAGTCTTCATCCTATCATCAAGAAGAGACAGTGTCGTTCAGAGATTAGAATGTGGCAAACAAGAGAGAAAACAAAATTTTCGGATGGAGAAAAGGGCCATAGGGTAAGATTTAGATGGGTGTGACAAAATCTTTTCTTTCCCATGTAAAATGTTCCTGTTCTTGGACTCTGCTTGAGATACGACATAGATACTAATAGGTTTGCAATTGGTCCTCAGAAGTGAGTAAAACCAGGCTATGAAAATAAAATATCACATGGAGACTGGGGCTTAGTCTAAAAATTTTAGGACTAGAACCTATTGTTTTGCTACTGATCAGATTTAATAAGTAGATTCATGTAAAGGCGGCTATGTCATATTCCAGAGAAGCAGGGATAGTATTGCAGGGGTTTGGGAAACTCTTTTCTAGGTTTAGGTAGAGATGGTCTGCTCTGTGTCTGAAACTAACTACACACTTTTACTTCATTGTCTGAAGTGTTTGTTAGACTGTGGCATTTAATCCAATAGCTGTTGAGCCATTACTGTAACCAGGCTTTTGTTTTTTTTTTCAAGTCAGGGTCTCACTCTGTCACCCAGGCAGGAGTGCAGTTGCACAATCATGGCTCACTGCAGCTTCAGCCTTGTGAGCTCAGGTGATTTTTCCAGTTTAGCCTCCTGAGTACAGATGTGCACCGCCATGTCTGGCTGATTTTCTGATTTTTTTATAGAGACGAGGTCTTGCTATGTTGCCTAGGCTGGTCTTGAACTCTTGGACTCGAGTGATCCTCCCACCTTGGCCTTCCAAAGTACTGAGATTACAGGTGTGAGCCACTGGGCCTGGCTGGCCAAGGCATCGTTCTAAGTGCTTTACATATACTAACTTATATATTTTTCTTTTTTTTTTTTTGAAAACAGGATTTATTGAGAGGACAGAAATGCTCCCACAGTGGAAGGGGACCTGAAGGGGTTGTCCATTTTATATTTTTCAGCAAGCCTGTGAGATAGACGGTTTTAGTATCTTTACTTTTCAGATGGAGAAACTGGACCCCAGAGAGATTTAGTAAATTGCTCAAGGTTGCATAGCCAATAGGTGGAAGAGCTGTCATTCAGATTTTAGAGTTTGACTTAAGTCCTGGTTTTAAACTGCTACCTAATACTGCTTCATCATTTAGGCTGTTTAGTTTCAAGTGAATATTTTTTATTGAGATCAAGTTAATAGGTAGGCTTGTACATTCTGGCTTCGTGTCCATTTGCTGTTTGGTAGTTTTTATATGTCTGTATTGTTGACGCCTGCAGCTTACCAGAATGCTCTGGGCTGTCCCCTGTGGAGGTGTTGCTGTTCTCTTTGTAGGAGGCTTTCCGGCATTTGGGTAATGGAATTTCAGACGACCTGTCAAGCGAGGAAGATGGTGAAGCTCGGACGCAGATGACGCTGCTGCGTAGGAGTGTGGAGGGGGCCTCCAGCGACAACGGGTGTGAGGTTAAGAACAGAAAGTCAGTGCTTTCAAGGCACCTCAACTCTCAGGTAATTTGTATTGCAGTGTGTGGAGTGCAGGACTAAGTCGCTGAATGGTAACGAAGTATTGAACGTGTTTGCTTATCGTTTGTTGGTTTGATTTTTGGCAGGTAAAGAAAACCACTTCGAGGTGGTGTCATGTTGTGCGGGATTCAGATAGCCTGGTGGAATCGGAATTTGAGACAGCAGCCTTCAGCCAGGTGACGTATCCTTTTGGAAGCTCAGTGTCCAGGATGTGTTTCCGAGTGTCAGAACTTTTTCATTCCCTTTCTTCTTGGTTGCCCTGAAGTGGTGCTTATATGTGCCTGCCCTTCCCTCGCCTCTGATGACCTGTGGTCGTATCTAACAGCTTTTAAAAATGTATTTTTATTTTAAAGATGTGGGGTACAATTCAGAGTTAGATACACAGATGTTCATTATGCAGGTACCCTTGTTGAGGAGGTGTGCCTCCCCCGTCTATCAGCTATTAACGACCCCTCACCTCAAAAGAGAATGAATTCTTCTTTACTTTGACTGTAATCTTTAAAAAATCATAGACGATGCCCGGAAAGTGGTTGCTTCATCCCTAAATGATAAGAAAGTGACTTAATATTCACTTGGAATGTGGAGTTAATCTTAAGCATTGTAAATGGGATTACAGTGACCGAATCCAGAATTTTGAGAAAGGACCTTGGGAAGCTGGGAGCAGAAATCTCATCAGGAAAACCTGTGGGTGTATAGGGTATATTGTATCATTTGGAATGTTACAGGCCAGAGTTGGGCAGAGCAGACAGCCATGGTGCGGGCTTTCTTTTGTTTTGACTGAAAAGGCAGTTGTGGCCCTGGAATAGTTTTCATAGCTGTGTTTGTCTTACCGGAGAGCTGCATTGTCTTTCCTTCGTCTGATCATCTTCAACTTGCTGGGGCTGAGTCCCTGGACATGACTAGGTCTGCAGTTGGGCTCGCAGCATTTGGAGTTGGGCACACTTTGTGTGTGTCAGAAGGCCCAGCCAAGCCAGCTCTTCAGGGCTCTGGGCGTGCTTTCAGGAGCCACTCGGTCCCAGAACACCCTAGTTGAATAACCCCATGACTTGGCAATCACTTCTCAGAGGGAGTCCTTTTAAATTCCTGCTCGCCAGAGACCTCAGAATTCAACATTTAAGTGTTAAAGTGTTTTTTGTTAGGTGAGGCCTCTGAACGAACACAGGGTGATTGACTTTTGAAGGCTCGCCAGCCATTGCTGTAGATAAGTTGTTTTCATTTTATTTCAGATAGGTAATTCTTTTTAAAGATGAACGAATTTCTTTTTGCTTTTTGTTTTCCTTTTAAGGGCTCCAGGTCTGGCATGGGTGGTGGCTCTCGCAACCTGCATATGTCAAGAAGAGACTCAGAAAGCACCCGCCACGACTCGGAGACTGAGGATATGTTGTGGGATGACCTGCTGCATGGCCCGGAGTGCCGGTCGTCTGTCACCAGTGATAGTGAGGGGGCCCATGTGAATACTCTCCACTCAGGGACCAAGCGCGACCCCAAAGAGGACGTTTTCCAGCAGGTCTGTGAAGGCATTGTAGTAATAGCTGCTAATTTATTGTGCTCTTATCATGTGTCAGGTGCTTTGTTATCTCATTTAACTTCGCAGTGATCCTAGACGGTAGATGCTATTATCCCTAATTTTGAGGTGAGGAAGTTGAGCACAACTTGAAAGTGAAGGTGTTGGGGTTAGAACTTAGGGAGAAGTAATTAGAGATGCTCTGACCTACATTTTTCTTCATGTTGCCTTTTCTCATTATTTTCCTCAGAATGATCCTTAATGTTATCATTTTATATGAGCACAGTTGTTTGATTGGTGTGCTTGCCTTCTGTTTTCATAAACATCACAGTATTGTACATGAGTCACTAGGAAACGGCATTGCTTGCTTCTCTAGTAATGTATAAATCAAGTGATGTTTTTAATTTCAGGTTTTATATTAATATCATAAAACCAGATAGCTCTTAGAAGGTATTTCAACCTTCCAACCAACATAGGGATTCACTCTACATCTGTAGAACTGTTTTTGCCATCTGTTATGTGGAAATAATAGTTCTTACTTCTTAGGAATATTGTGAACTAGCTGATGAGATACTATGAAGTGTGTGCATAGTGCTTGGCAGGAGTGAGCACCCAATAAATATTGGCTTTATTATTAATGTCTCTGTTAGATGGTTGGTTGCCTTGTCTTAAACACTTCAGGAGCTAGAGTGCTTGTTATGTCATGAGACAGCCTATTCCACTGCTGGCTAGAGTAAACGACTAGGAAACAGTTCCCATATCAACCTCTCACATGTTTAATGACAGTGATCATGAGTCTTCTTAGTTTTGTTCTGTAGACTAAGTATTTCATATCTTGCAAACAGTGGATGAGAGGTATACAGTTGTCTAATTACTGAATTTTCTTAATTCTAAGATACCATTAATTTCAGTAACAGATTTTCATGAAAGCACATACTTCATTAAATGTATACAATTTTTAAAAAACTAGTTAGAAATGTACCTTTTTCTCATTAAAGTTTCACACTACTTTCTCCAGTGTTGCCATTGAAGTTTGAGTCTAAATAGTCTTTCAATTTAATCGAAGATTCATCTAAATTATGTAACCTTCAGTAGTTATGCATAGAGTCATGATGACCTTGACCTCCCGTAGCTTTTGGGATTTGCAGTTTTAAGACATATATAAATAATTGGGTGTGGTAAACTCACTGTGCCGAGTGGAGTTCATCATTTCCCAACCTCCTACCTAACCTGTTCCTTTTCTTTTATTCCCCATATTTCTGAATACTATCATTAACCTCCCAAGGCAGAAACCTTGGTCATTCTTGACCCCACTTTCTCTACCATTAACCAACCGTCAAGCTCTCTTGATTCAACTGTCTGAATATCTGCATCTGTCCATCTGTGTCCACCCTCTTGGTCAGGCCATCATCTCTAGTCTGTCATTACAACAGCAGTCTAAGAAGGCTTGCCTCTGTTTCTTCAATTTTCCTCACTCCAGCCAGAGTGAACCTCTGAAATACAGGCCTGATAATGCCCTGATTCTCTTTGAAATCCTGTGTTCTTCTTTCCGGATTTCTTGCATCTGACCTGGGTTTGCTGTGATGATCTCATCCCTGACCGTTCCCTCCTTGCTTCTCACATGGTGTTTGTCAGCTCGACTGAACTTCTTCTTAGTTTCTGACATGGCCCAGCCTCATGTGCTTCTAGGCCTTCACACATCCTGGTGACTTTGCCTGGGACATGCTTTTCTCTAATGCCATTCCTTTGGCTTTGTCTTTCAGACAGGCCTTGGCTTGAGTGATGCTTCCTTCAGGAAGCCTTTCCAATATATTCCTGAAGCACTCTGTCCTTTCTTCACCAGGCCACAGAGTAACTTTATTTAATTGTGTCTCCCTCAGAAGTCCATAAGTTCCTTGACAGCAAGGACATCTGTCTTGTTCTCCATTTTATCGGTGGTGCATGCTATATAGAAGGTGCTTAATAAATGTTTGTTGGATGAACCAGTGAATCAGTGAATAAGATCAATAAATGCTCACTGGCATTGTGCTCAGCATTGTGGTAGAAAAAAAAAAAATACGCCATATGGTCCTTTTCTAGAAACTTATATTTTTGTTTAGGGACAAGATGACCATATAGGAACTAAGTAGAGGATACTCCGAATGCACGAGACAACAAGATGCTAATTTGTCTGATACAGACGATGAGGGTGTTAATTTCAGAGAAGGGCAAAACTCATGAGGTTGTGACTGTCAGAGAGGACTGTGTCGGTGATGGGACTTGAGCTGCTCTTGAGGGTAAGACCTGTCTGGTGGAGGAGGCAGGAGCTGTTTTCGCTTTGCCTGCCTGCCGTTGAGCGTGAGCTTCTGCGTTTCCAAGCCTCACCGATTTTCTGCCTCCTGGTTAGACCAAGGCAGGCTTAACTCCTCAGCCCTTTGTGTGATACGTGAGGCCTCTCAGCCCCTCTCCGACTTTACATCCGGCTGCTCCCTGTGCAGTTTTATTGCTCTAGAAATACTTTCTTCCTGAAAATCCCATGAATACACTCAGCGTGTCCTCACTTCCATACCTTTAGAGAGGGAAGCAACTTTGGAGATTATGGACTCCTACTTCTCTCACTGTAGAAGACATTTAGTCTACAGGTAAGAAGGTGGCTTAGTAAAGAAAAAAGTACTGGCCAGGCATGGTGGCTCAAGCCTGTCATCCCAGCACTTTGGGAGGCCAAAGTGAGGGGATCGCCTGAACCCACGGGTTTGAGAACAGCCTGGGCAACGTGGCAAGACTTCATCTCTACAATAAGTCAAAAAATTAGCCAGGCATGGTAGTGCACACCTGTAGTGCTGGCTACTTGGAAGGCTGAGGCAGAAGGATCACTGGAGCCCAGCAGGTCGATGCTGGGGTGGCCGTGAGCGTGCCACTGCACTCCAGCCTGGGTGACAGAGTGAGACTCCAACTAAAAAAACCAAAAAAATTTTTTAAAAGTACCTGGATAGGTGCAGCGGCAAGCACCTGTGGTCCTAAGTACTCAGGAGGCTGAGGTGGGAGGATCACATGCGCCCAGGAGTTTGAGACCAGCTTGGACCACATAGCAAGACCTTGCCTCAAAAAGAAAGGAAGCAAGGGAGGGAGGAAGGAAAGAAAGAGAGACCAGAAGTCAGCTTCGTAGAGGTGTTTATTGGTGCGATCAGAGCTGTGTGTGCGAGAGAATAGCCTGATGAGACTGAATGTTGGCAAACGTAACCTGGGACCTGGGCAAAGGGAAAGAAAAAAAACTGACAGACAAAAGGAGTGGATGGAAACAATTGTATATTTTTCTTCTCAGAACCATTTATTCTGGCTTCAGAACTCAAGTCCCGCCTCTGATCGAGTTAGTGCAATAATCTGGGAAGGGAATGAGTGCAAAAAGATGGATATGTCTGTGTTGGAAATAAGCGGCATCATCATGAGTAGGGTAAGCCTGAGGGAGCTTCCAGAGTTTTCAAAACATATACCTAGTGATTAGACTCTACTTCATGACTAAAGCAATAGGCCTCTGCTTTTGAAACACACACATATTTGTATGTATGTATGTATTTAATTTGATAGTCAGAATCTACTCAGTAGTATATTTTTAAAAATCTGTTACACTTGGTCTCTGTTAGTGTGATCAGTTGTTCAGGTGTACTTTACAACCACTCTTTATCTCCTTTGAGTCTAATTTTTAATAAGACTTAAAAGTCGCAAATCTGTATGTCATTTTTACTTGTACTTTTAAAATGTGTTTTTAGCCGTCTCAACGGTATTTGGTAAATACCGCTTTGCACTCCGTTTATGCACTAATGACGGAAATTTTGAATTACATCCAGGTTAACGCATATCAGCAAGGAGTAGGTTACCAGATGCTGGGAAACGCTGTCACCATGGGATTAGCGCTTTTCCCTTTTTTACATCGACTTTTCCGTGAAAAGAGCCTGGACCAGCTGAAGTCCATTTCAGCA
Source organism: Tarsius wallacei (assembly GCA_963574415.1). Classification (NCBI taxonomy): domain Eukaryota; kingdom Metazoa; phylum Chordata; class Mammalia; order Primates; family Tarsiidae; genus Tarsius; species Tarsius wallacei. The sequence goes on along the minus strand of CAUYQG010066237.1, from coordinate 14,431 downwards.
GAGGAGATCTTGACTCTCTTTTGTGGGGCACCGCCTGTTACCCCTGTTGTCATTTTGTCTATAATTAATTTTTTTGAAAGACTGTGTCTTACTTGGATGTTTTTTTTTATGATGTGTGTGGCAGAGAGAACATATAAACAGGTCAGTGGAGAAATACGTCACGTGTTTTACCTCTGGTTTTGTAGATGATATTCCATTGAGTTGACTTTTTCCTTTTGATTTGATCTCTTTCCCGAAATTAATGTGGGCAGTAAGGGATTGATAAGTGGATTTTTGTATTTGTGGATTTAATGTTTGTGTTATTGACTACTTACACATTACATGTTGTAATCTAACATTTTGCTGGGCCCCTTATGTAAGTGGCTTAACCAGTGAGTAAGCCCAGCTGATTGCTTGGCATTTGCAATGCAAATTGGCCTTTACTGTTTTTTATCCATAGCATACATAGTCATTCTCAAAATGATAATGTTTTCGTGAAAAAATGGCCAAGTGAGAAATACATTTATTGAAATTTGATAAGAGTTATGGATTGAGGACTTAATATATTGGTAATATGCACAAGATGTGTGCTTTTGAATGGAAATATAATTTGAAAGTAAGCCAGAATCCTGTATAAACATTTGAATTTGTAAAGTTGGGGATCACAAACTCTAATCATTCTTTGGGGGTCTCTAAAGATTATTCCTTGCACATGTGAAGAGTGACCCATGTTGTGAAACCATCTATTATTACATGCTTTGGAAGCAACAGGGTGATGAGCTATTAATGAAATTTTTTTTGACTGCCCATTTTAGTGATCTCTGATTAGAATCTCACTCTTGCTAATGTGTTTTTTTTTTTTTTTGTCTGCTAGGAATATTGTTGACATTTAATATGCACACACACATAGAAACACGTGAACATTTAATTTTGTCTTTTTCCCCTAAACCTTTTCTAGAGATTTTTATTTGCAAAACTCTTCAGCCATATTACTTCTGCCAGGAAAGCTAGGAAATATGAAATACCTCATTTCAGACTCAAAAAGGTGGAGAACATTAAAATATGGTTGTCACTGCGTTCCTTCTTAAAGGTGAGTTTTTTCTGATGAACAATAGGATATCTACTAGAAGATGTGCACTGAAGTTTCTGGCAACAGCTAGGCAGGCAGTAGAGTTCTGGGTTTTGGGCAGATTGTCTCCGAGGCTGACAGATTGCCAGACACCAAGTTGGGTATAACCTACCTGCAAGGCCGGTAAGGGTCGGTAAAGAAGAGCTTAGAATGGAAAAGAAAATGTACATTTCCTAGGGGTAGAGTGATAATTAAATATTGCATCTTTTTCTGACTCTCTGGGAAAGGTTCCAGCTGAATATATGTCAGTGAATCCCCTTAATTTGAAAAGACATAGATTCAGTACTTAAATGGGATGTCCAAAATATGTTCAAATCCTGTGTCAGAAACTTTTTGAAAATGTTTATTTTCATTCTAATGAAGTAAAATTCAAGGTGCGACAGTGATTGAAAAACATGAGTATGTGTGTCTTCCTCTGCAGAGACGGGGTCCCCAGCGTTCAGTGGATGTGGTTGTGTCCTCAGTCTTCTTGCTGACGCTTTCGATTGCTTTCATCTGTTGTGCCCAGGTAAAAGTTTCATGTCTGCTTTAAGAAAAAGTGGAAAGTCTATTACAGGGCTCACTCTCCATTTTAGATCAGGTCACTGTGTGTTTAAGTGTGTATTTTTTAATGTGTCTACATTTCTTTTGCTATTTCGGATATTTAATTTTTCTAGGTTTTTGCAGTGAGAATAAAGGTAATTTTTGAAGCTCTGTAAGACTGTAAGATCACTCTAATTTAATGTTAGTTGGCAATTATTGACTGGTAATAAGGCCATCATGCCATGGATGCAAATAGTGATTTTCTGTCTACATTGTTCCTTCTACATGTATTAGTTGTTACTCCAAGGTAGATCTTTCCTTTCTGTCCCACTTGTTAATTAATTAATCAGACTGTGGAGTCATGTAGTCTCATTTATCCAGTGGGTTAAAATCTGTTACTATGTTTGTTTTGATGCCTAAATTGTCCCACATCTGGCCAGTAGGAGTCTCTAGAAGCATCCCCCCATCCCACGTTCTTTTTACAGGTCCAGCTATCTATTTTTTTGTGTGTGTGTGTGTCAAAGTCTCACTCTGTTACCCAGGATAGAGTATAGCATCACCATCATGAGTCATCACAGCCCTGTCTCCTGGGCTCAGGTGATTCTTCTGCCTTTGCTTCCCAAGTAGCTGGGACTACAAGCATGCGCCACCATGCCTGGCTAATTTTTTTTTGTAGAGATGAGATCTTGCTATGTTGCCCAGACTGGTCTCAGACTCCTGGGCTCAAGTGATCCTCCCTCTTTGGCCTCCCAAATACTGGTGTTACAGATGTGAGCCACCCATGCCTGGCCCCCTCCTATCTTCTTGAAAATACTTCTGTGCTTTCTGCAGTACAAGAAGTTTCCAGTGTATCTTATACTTTCCCACTTAATAGTTTTAACTTAATTCTACTGTGAATGTTTTCGGTCCTTTGACTTATGTAAAACCTCTAACCCGGCACATGTTCAGTTTGATTTAATGTTCCATCAGCACTTTGAAAGGGTTTGTATTCGTCATTGTAGAGAACAATACCCTGTGTATATCAGTTCACGTGTGTTCACTGCATTGTTCAAATTGCCGGTATTCTTACTCATTATTTGGTCTTACTCTGTCAGCCATTGGTAGAGGTGTGTTCAAGTCTACTGTGATTGTGAATTTGTCTGTTTCTCCTTTTATTTCTGTCAGCTTTTTTTTTTTTTTTTGAGTCAGAGTCTCACTCCATCGCCCAGGCTGGAGGGCAGTGGGACACTCATGGCCACCTCAGCACCGACCTGCTGGGCTCCAGCAGTCCTTCCGCCTCAGCCTTCCAAGTAGCCAGAACTACAGGCATGCACTACCATGCCTGGTTAATTTTTGATTTATTATAGAGATGAGGGCTCGCCAAGTTGCCTAGGCTGGTCTTGAACCCATGGGCTCAGGCATTCTACTCGCCTCGGCCTCCCAAAGTGCTGGGATTACAGGCTGAGCCACCGAGCCCAGCATGTATGTCTTAAAGCTGTATAACTGGTATATCCAGATTGAGGATTGTTGTCCATCTTCTTGATGGATTGACTTTTATGTCCTTTGAAGTTTTTTTTTTTTTTTTTCCGAATCCAGGATCTATTTCAGAATTATATATTGCATGTAATTGTCATGTCTCTTTAGTCTTCTTTAATCTGAGAAGGTATCAGGCTTTTTCTTTTTTCTTTCATCGACCTTGTAAAATGCCTCTATCTCTAATGTTTCAACTTTATTTTCTGTTAATTTAACTATACCAGCTGTCTTTTGATTAGTTTTTGCATTTTATATCTTTTTCTGTCCTCTTTCATTTTTTTGTTCTCATATTTTAAGTATGTCTCTTGTAATCAGCATGTCCTTTAAAGGTAGCTTGTTTCTTTTTCTTTTCTTTTCTTTTTTTTGAGTTGGAGTCTCTGTTGCCCAGGCTGGAGGTCAGTGGCACGTTCACAGCCACTGCAGCCTGGACTTGTTGGACTCAGGTGATTCTTCTGCTTCAGCCTTCCAAATAACTGGAACTATAGACATGCACCACCATGCCTGGCTAATTTTTTGGTTTATTGTAAAGATGAGGTCTTGCAAAGTTGCTCAGGATGGTCTCGAACTCCTGAACTCGGGCAATCCTCTTGCCTTCACCTCCCAAAGTGCTGGGATTACAGATGTGAGCCACTGCGCCTTTGCCCACTTTTTAAGGGGGCTATTTGTTTTTCTCTTGTTGATTTGTTTAAGTTCCTTATAGACTCTGGATTATGAGTCCTTTGTCAGATGCATAGTTTGCAAATATTTTCTCTCATTCTGTAGGTTGCCTGTTTACTCTGTCGATTTTTTCTTTTGCTGTGCAGAAGCTCTTTAATTAAGTCCTCTTTGTCAATTTTTGCTTTTGTTGTATTTGCTTTTCAGGTCTTAGTCATAAATTCTGTGGTTTTTTGTTTTAAGTTCTGTTTATATGGTGAATCATCTTTATTGATTTGCATATATTGAACCGTCCTTGCATCCACGGAATAAAATCCACTTCATTGTGATGAATTATCTTTTCGATGTGCTGTGGGATTTGGTTTGCTAACATCTTGTTGAAGATTTTTGTGTCTATGTTCATCAGGGATATTGGCCTATAGTTTTCTTTTTTTGTTGTGTCTTTGCCAGATTATGGTATCTGAATGACACTGGTTTGATAAATGAGTTTGGGAGGAATCCATCCTACTTGATTTTTTTGAAATAATTTCAGTAAGATTGGTACCAGCTGTTCCTTGTATATCTGGTAGAATTCAACTGTCAATCTATCTGGTCCAGGGCTTCTTTTTGACTGGTAGATTTTTTATTCCTTGTTCAGTTTTGTAACTTGTTATTGATCTGTTAAGGATTTCAGTTTCTTCCCGGTTCAATCTTGGGAGGTTGTATGTTTCCAGGAATTTATTTAAATTCCTCTAGGTTTTCTAGTTTGTGTATGTAGGGATGTTCATAGTGGCATTTGAAGACACTTTGTATTTATGTGATATCAGTTCTGATGTCACCTGTGTCGTTTTTGGTGGTGCATATTTGGATTGATGTCTCTCTGTTAATATAGCTAGCAGTCTATCAATCTTATTTATCCTTTCAAAGAACCAACTTTTCATTTTGTTGATTCTTTTTATGGATTTTTTGGTCTCAATTTCACTTAGTTCTATTTTTAGCTTAGTTATTTCTTTTTTGCTAGCTTTGAGTTTAGTTTATTCTTGTTTTTCTATTTCCTTTAAGTGTGATGTTAAGTTGTTAATTTGAGATCTATCTTTTTGATGTAGGCATTTGGTGTTATAAACTTTCCTGTTGACACTGATTTTGCTGTATCCTGGAGGTTTTGGTATATTGTCTCCATTTTCAGTTGTTTCAAAATATTTGTTTTGGCTTTCTGCCTTAATTTCATTGTTAACCCCAAAGTCATTTAGGAACGAATTGTTTAGTTTCCATGTACTTGTGTGGTTTTGAGAGTTTCTCTTATTTCTAATTTTATTCCACTGTGGGCCAAGAAAATGCTTGATTTTTTGGAATTTACTGAGATTTGTTTTATGACCAAGCATGTGGTCAGCTTTAGAGAACATTCCTTGTGCACATGAGAAAAATGTATATCTTGTGTTGTTGGGTTGTGTGTTCTGTAGATGTCTGTTAGGTCCGTTTGGTTAAGGGTCTGAGTTTGCTGCTTTTCTACCACGGTGGTCTGTCAAGTGCTGTCAGTGGGATGTCGACGTTCCCCTCTGTTACCGTGTGGCTGGCTGTCTCTTTTCTTAGGTCTGATAGTGTTTGTTTTGTAAATCTGGGTCCTCTGATGCTGGGTGTGTTATATTTAGGTCCGCTAAATCTCCTTGTGGAACTGAAACCTGTATCATTACATAATGTCCTGCTTTGTCTTTTTTTAATCCAACTTGCCACTCCATGTCTTTTAAATGGATCATTTAGGCCGCTTACATTCAAGTTTAATATTGATATGTGAGTTTTATTCCTGTCAGAGTGGTGTTACTGGTTGCCTTGTAGTCTCAATTGTGTAATTGCTTCCATTTTATGGAATCTGTGAGCTTTGTACTTATGTGTGCTTTTACGGTAGCAAGTAATATTCTTTCATTTCCATGTTTAAAACTCCTTTGAACATTTCTTGTGAGTTGGTCTGGTGGTAATGCATTCCCTTAGCGTTTGCTTGTCTGGCAAAGACTGTTTTTCCTTCATTTATGAAACTTAGTTTGGTGGGATATGACCTTCTTGGTTGGCTTTTTTTTAAAGAAAGCTAAAAATAGGGCCTTGATCTTTTCTGGCTTGAAAAACTTCTGCTGAGCCAAATATTTTAAAATATCTTGCTTAATCCTATTAGTTTGTTTTGCATTCTCTTCCTATTAGTGTTTTAGTTGTAACCCCAGGAATTGCAACATTGTCCTTATTATAGTCTACTAACATGATTATGTTACCACTTTTTTGATAATGCTAGGAATTTAGCACACTTTCTCTCATTTACCCCTCGACTTTTTGTGTTATTATTGCCCTTTGTTTTAATTTTACATATATTTTATTTTTGTGTTGGAGTCTCACTGTTGCCAAGCTGGAGTGCAGTGGCACATTCACAGCCACCACAGTCTCCACCTGCTGGGGCTCAGGCAATCCTTCTGCCTCAGCCTTCCAGGTAGCTGGAACTCAGACACGAGCCACCACATCCGGCTAATTTTTTTTTATTTCTTGTAGAGATGAGGTCTTGCTAAATTGCCAAGGATGGTCTTGAACCCCTGGGCTCCAGCAATCCTCTTGGCTTTGCCTCCCAAAGTGCTGGGATTACAGGCATGACCCATTGCTCCTGGCTTATTTTTACATATGTTTTAAACCCGCAAGATATAGTTACTATTGCTTTGTGTATTAATGTGTCATTTATATTTACCCCCGCAGTTACGTGTTCCATTTCATCGTTTCCTGAGTTTCTCTCTGGGACGATTTTTCTCCTGCCTGAGAAACTCTTGTGTTATTTATCTTAGTGCCAGTCTGCTGGTCATAAGTCTCTCAGTTTTTGCTGTTTGAAAATATCTTTTATCACTTTCACTATTGAATGATTTTTTTTAAAACTAGGAATAGAATTCTAAGTTGCAAATTTCCTTTCAGCACTTTTTACATTCCATTGTTTTCTGATTTCCATATTTTATCTTGAAAAGCCAGCTGTTAGCCTTATTGCTGCTCTTTAAAAAGCAACGTCATTTTTCTCTGATCCTAAGAGTTTTTCTAGTGTTTAGTTTTCTACCAGTTTGACTGATTTGTCTACTATCTAGTGCTGTGCAACAACTTGTATCAGTCTTCTGAAGAGTTGCACCTAGGTTGTTACTATCTGTTACTTTTCTCCTCTTAGTCATATGTAATTTAACTGGGGCAAATACCTGAAAGCAGAAAACACAAGTCTTTGAAGGTGGTGGACTTAGCCGAGCCTAGTTGAGAGGGAGCCTTAATGGCCCTGAGGGAAGAGAAATGGAGGGGGCAGCTGCTTGATGACTTCCTGTTTTTCAAATGGCTTCTGAGAGTTCTCCATATGCTTTTCAATAACTTCTGTTTTACTAGGGCTTGCTTGAGGAAATGTCTTTACTTTTAAATAAATGAATTTGGGAAAAAACTCAAAATTTTTTCCAGAAAACTTGACTGACACATATTAGGCACTCAATAAGTGGTAGCTGCTGCTGCTATTGTTAATTTTTTTTTTTTTTTTTTTTGAGTTGGAGTTTCACTCTGTCGCCCAGACTGGAGTGCAGTGGCCGCTCCCGGCCACCGCAGCCTCAACCTGCTGGGCTTCAGTGATCCTTCCACCTCAGCCTTCCAGCTAGCTGGAACTACAGCATGTGCTACCACACCCAGCTAGTTTTTGATTTTATTGTAGAGACGAGGTCTCGCCAAGTTGCCCTGGCGGGTCTCGAACCCGCGGGCTCAGGCAATCCACTCGCCTCGGCCTCCCAAAGTGCTGGGATTACAGGCTGAGCCACCGAGCCCGGCCCTGTTAGTTGGATCTTAAAGGGAATAAAAAGCTGATTCTTAGGATTTTATAGTCATAGCGGTGGGATGGGCTACATGTTTTAGGGAGCTCACTAGACATAATGCAGATTTAGTATGGTCACCAGATGCTTGTGAGTGGACATGCTTGTGGTTTAAGTTGCTGGAAGTGCATTTGTCTCATTTTACTTATATTTCTCTTCTTTATTACTTCTAAACGCTTATTGTCTTTCATGAAAAGGAGAAAGTCTAGGAAATGTAGAGAAATAGATAATGATTAATTAAATAGAGAACACTATGAGTACCAAACTCTTCTGCTTTGAGTATTAAAATATTAGATTTTTAAAAATGTTCTTAATTATTTGATTTTAAGACAAATGAATAACTTAACTACTTTTTGTATCCCTTATATAGGTTCTCCAAGGACATAAAACTTTCCTGAATGATGCTTATAATTGGGAGTTTTTGATCTGGGAATCAGCTTTGCTACTTTTCCTACTGCGCCTGGCCTCATTGGGGTCTGAAACTAATAAGAAATACAGCAATGTTTCGATATTACTTACTGAACAGGTATTAATTGATCCTGTCAACTTGGTTCGTGTTGCTGAGGAGTGGCTTAATATACTGTAAGATGTATGCAGAAGATTCAGGACTGAATCACTATCTAGCTGTCACTTTCTAGCTGTATGACCGAGCACACAAGTCACTTTGCTGCTCCCAGGATTGTGAGAATTAAGAGCTAAGGCATCAGAAATATTTTGTATACTATAAAGGTATTTTTATCGGTAGTAATGGCTGCTTTTAATCTCATATTCTACATCAAGGATTGGATCTTTATAATACTTGTCATATAATATGTAGAAAAAGCTTTTTGAATTCCTCTGTATCAGATCTAGAATGCATTATTTAGCGTTTGGAAAATACTTATTTTTCAGTATGTGAGAAATATTTCTTGTAAATACAGAGTATAAAGTATTTTTTAATTTCATATTTATTCAAAAACTTTAAATAAACACATTTCATCACTAGCTGTTTTTGCCTTCAAATGAGAGTAGAGAATTCTTCTATAAGGGAAAAAATAAAGAATTAGTAAATTAAAAGCAGATATCTTTTTCCATTTCATAAATGTTTAATAAGGATGTTAGATTATCTGGGGTATAGTAAGATGAATAAGATATAGTCTTTGAACTCAAGGAGTTTACATGCTAATTACTGTTATATTACAATTAATATTAAAATCTCTCTCTTTTTTTTTTTTTTTTTTTTGAGATAAGGTCTCACACTGTAACCCAGGCAGGAGTGCAGGGGCATGAGCACAGTGTACTGCAGTCTTGAACTCCTGGGCTCAAGGGATCCTTCTGCTTCAGCCTCTCAAGTAGCTAGGACTATAGGCATGTGCCACCACGCCTGCCTAATGTTAGAGCAGTTTTTAAAAGATGGGGTCTCACCTGTTGCCCAGGCTGGTCTTGAACTCCTGGCCTCAGGTGATCTTCCCATCCCAGTCTCATTGCTTTGATATTTAAATCACTTCATCATTAATTACTTTTTCTTTACTAAGTAGCTTTTCTTTGGTGAAGGGAGACTGATTAGGATGGCAGGACTAGAGTGCGTGACATGTTTTCTGTAAAAATAGCTACTGGGTTTCAAAATTTATTTCCCTTGAAAACATGACCCTTGGAATCTGCGAGATTTTATGCAGTGTATATCATATATAATTTTTCTGTGAAATTTACCTTAATCTCTATTCCTTTCCTTAGATTAATTTATATCTTAAGATGGAAAAAAAGCCAAATAAGAAAGAACAGCTCACTCTAGTAAACAATGTATTAAAGCTATCCACCAAGTTGTTGAAAGTAAGTCACATCCTATGACACACTTTTACTACCCTTTAGGTTAAATCAGCTTCTTCACTAAGAAAACACCAAATGGCAGGTGACACCTGGGGTGGAGGAGGTGGCCCAGGCGAGGTGGACTGCAGCAGTGGTGCCAGGAAAGCTCACGGCGGTGGTTAGGAGCAGAGCTCCTGGGGAGGAGCCGGGGACCGAGGCTCAGGCCCTGGAGGAGGCCTCTTCTCCCTGCCCACTGAGGACCAGGTTCTAGGGCTTCTGTCACCAGGGGCTCTGTTGGTCTGGGCGTTGGTGCCCCAAGGAGGGGGCGCACGCCATCTGCGGGGCTGCAGTCATTGTCATCCTCTCCATCGTCCCCATGGAGGGAAGCTGCTGGGAGAGCAAGGTTGGTGAGGCCCACACCCCCCCTGCAAGGGGACTGGCTGGCTGCAGGTCTGTGCTGGTGATCTCATCCTGCGCCCAAGGCGCTGTCATCATCTTGCCCCTGTGCCCAGAAGGCTGCTGCTGGCTGGTGTCCTCCGCAGCTACACCTCGGCAGCTTGGTCAAGGCCACCTTTGATGTTGTCACAGCTGTCTCACCCCACCTCTGGAAAGGGACACGTTCACCAAGGCTCCCTGTCAGGATGTAGCGAACCCAGGCTGCCACTGTGGCTACTATGTAGCGTTTTTAGACCAGAGAAATAAAAAATAGCAAGAAGTCACTGAATAGCTGTTGAGAACACAAGTACCTCATTTCCATTCTTTCACGTTCTTTGTAGGAGCTGGACACACCATTTCGACTCTACGGACTGACAATGAACCCCTTGATCTACAATATCACGAGAGTCGTTATCCTTTCTGCTGTCTCAGGTGTTATAAGTGATCTTCTAGGATTTAACATCAGAGTAAGTATGACCACCACTCGGTAGCATCGTAGTCTTTTTTATTTTTAATTTTAAAGATGTGGAGTACAATTCAGGGTTAGGCATACAAATGTTCACTATGCAGGTACCCTTGTTGATGAGGCGTGCCCTGCCCTGGCAGTTTCCCACTTCTGCCAATCCCTTTGCTATAGTATTACGATAGTAGTTCAAGGTCTGCTTATGAGTGAGAACGTGTGATACTCAGTTCTTTGTTTCTGTGATAGGTCTCTCAGTAGTATAGCCTCTAAGTCCATCCAAGTTGCTGAAGTTCATAATTTTGTCCTTCTTTGTGGCTGTGTAACATTCCAACGTGTATATGTGTTGCTTTTATTTTAATCCAGTCCTCTTTTGGTGGACAGCATGGTTGGTTCCATGTTCTTGCTATTGTGAGCAAGTATCATAGTCTTAAAAATTCTCATGTAGGGCAACCTTCTCAGGTCCCCTCCCACTGTGGGAGCTTTCCTCTCCTCTCAATAAATCCTGCTATCTAAAAAAAAAGAAAAACAAATTCTTACGTATAGTAATCTGCACTCTTCACACTCTGTGTGTGTGTTGCGTGTAAGACTAGTTTGGGAATAACTGCTGGTGTAAAGCAGTAGGCATCTGGATGGGGTCCATAGACTTCTCAGCATTTACTCCTTGTACACAAGCACAATAGACTGTTCTCTCGAATGGAACAAAAAGTTATGTTGGAATATTTTATCAATAGCATGAGCTGGGCAAAGGTCTTACTCTGATCTTGGGAATATACAAGAGGCAGAATGAATGAAAATCAACAACACACAAATTGCAGTGTGTCATTTTTGGTCCTGGAAGTCCTGAAAAGTTTTTTCCTCTATGACGATCTGTGGTTGCTGTTACCAGACTTGACATTTTTCATATGTAAAGGGTTCTTGGTTCATAGTCAGGTGTCTAGAAATCCCACCTGCTTGCCTGAAAACTAACTTATTTTGCTGATTTTCTTTTTTTAGCTGTGGAAGATTAAATCATAAGCCAGGTGAAAAGCCTAGACTCTCCCTGGCTGACATCAGTACTTACCCATTAAGGAAGAAGATGACTGCAGAAACCAGGGAGATGCCCACCTGCAGTTCACCTGCACAGGTGTTCTCGGCTCTGCCACACTGAATGAAGGCATCCCCAGAGGAGCGAGTCCTTTTCCAACTAGGTGTGCACATTACAAACCTGCGTTTTCAAACAGTATGAATAGTCGGCAGACCAAAGACTGTGTGTGTTACAGTAACACAAGGACAGTTTTCCAGTTAGGAGATTTAAATTCTGAGCCCTTCCGTACTGTTACAGGTATATCTACTGGAAATAGTCTTTTGGGTAACTATGGTAGCGGCCCAAAGCATGAAGCAAATGTCTTTTATTGGAAATTTGCAAATTCAGTACTTTTCTATTACAGTCTATAGAACTGGAGATTTCATTTCTCTATCACAGAGAGATCAAACAAGCTATTTTAGGCTGAATCCAAATAAAAATAACTTTACTGGATAATTTCAGTTTCTAGGTTTTTGTTGTTGTTAAAGGAAGAAAACCTATTAAACTGAGTTTCTGCTAAACTGTGGAGAAATTTTTAATTAGTTTATAACTTTGAGTTACTCCTAATAACTGTGTCATTGTTGGTAGAATCATGCATATAATATGCCATAAACTCACCATGAGAAATTTAAGTTATGCCCACTCACCCATGTCCATAATACAGTGTGGCATCCATATAGGTCATCCGAGCTGTGTTTAACTTTTTTTATTTTTTGTAGCTACGGGGAATCGCTGTATTGCCCAGACTGGTCTCAAACTCCTGGCCTCTAGCCATCCTGTCTCCTCAGCCTCCCAAAGTGCTGGGATTGCAGCCACCACACCTGGCCTGAGCTGTGCTTCTTGCATGGCGCTGCGACAGGAGCCACAAGCATGATCAGTAGTGTATCTGTCGTGCACTTAACGTACTCTTCCCTCCTTCTGCGTTTGGCCTCTGCGTCTGCAATCAGCCCTTGGTGATGTCAGTTCTCTTACACAGCATCTCCCGGTACCTACACTTGCATGTATGTGTTAACGAAAATTCTAGCATTCTGTTTTTCTTTCTTTTATTCTCTTGATTTTCTAATTCTAGTGTTCTACTTATAATTCCTGCACATTAAGTTACCTCCTTTGAAGAATCTGGAGACAGATTGAAAGCCTGAACGTTTTAATAAGGTTTTCTGGAGTTTCGAATGGAAATTGAGAGACTTGGTTATTGCCTGTACAGCATGTACTCATTCAGAGTCAGCTGTCAGTTACATGTATCCCAGTGATCAGGAAAATCTGTGGGGTTTCAAGACGGATTTCTCAAGCGTCCAAGAATTGTGGTCACACCTTTCTGGGGCTGAATTCTTGACCCTGCTGCTTTTAGCTTCGTAATCTGGAGCAAGTTAATCTCTCTGAGTCTCAGTTTCCTTACCTGTTCAATGGGGCAATCACTATAATAGGCTTGTTGAGCTTAAGTGAGTTTATATCATGTTAGGTACCTATGTAGTGTAAAGTATTTAGCTCTTAGTAAACCCACAATAAACATTTGTTATTGCTACCTAAAGTCCTTTTAAAAAATCTCGCTGATGAAAACACTACCACCACCCCAGTTTAAGTCAACAGCTTTCGTTTTTTTGAACAAGTTGTTGTGGCTCTGTTCTTAGATTTCATGGTCCCCTCTCTCCCAGACCCAGTCCGTTTGACTCAAAAAGGGAATGTGTCTTTTCTGAAACATCTCATCATTAGTGGCTTACTAGCACTGTGAAGGTAAAAATTCAAAATCCTTTTAGCAAGGTGTCTGGGCCCACCCTGTTGAGAAGGATTTTTGAATCTGTACGTTTGAAAGATACCTTTTTTGCGGGGTAAAAAAATCTAGGTTTAAAGATGTGGCACCATGGCCTCCTGGACTACTTTGTCTCTGATACTCTCAACTTTGCTCCTTTGCTTGTATTGTATCTTTTTGCTTGCTTGCTTAACTCTGGCTGCTTTTAAGATTTTATCTTTACCATTGATTTGTGCAATTGAATTGCTGTGTGCATTGGTATAGTTTTCTTTATGTTTTTTGTGCTTGGGGTTGAACTCATTGGCTCTGTGGGTTTATGGTTTTCATATTGTTTTATACGTAGTTTATATTTTCACAGCATCAGATTTAAAATTTTGGTTATTTTTTTTTTTAATTTTAGCATCATAGGGTACACTGAGGATTTGTTAAAACTGGGTATATTATGTGAAGGTGAGGTTTGGCTTCTAATAACCCCTTGCCATCCCCTGGTGGTGAACATGGCGCCCTTGGGTGGTCGTGTGTCTCTCATCCCCCGCCCTGCCTCCCACTTTTAACAGGGTCCAGCACCTGCTGCTCCCACCTTTGTGCTTGTGCGCCCGGTGGTGGTGCCCCTCGTGAGTGAGGACGTGCGATCTTGGGGTTCTGTGGTTGTTCACGTAGATGATGGTCCCCAGTTGCATCCATGTTACAAAGGACAGGGTTTTGTTCTTCTTTATGGCGGTGTAGTATTCCGTCGTGTGTACGTTCCACATTCCTTCATCCAGTCCACCTTCGATGGCATCTGGGTGGGTTCCGTGATTTTGCTGTTGTGAGCAGTGCTGCAGTGACCACACACATGCAGGTGTCTTTCCCGTAGAGCAACTAATGTTCCTCTGGGTAAATTCCCAGAAGTGGGATTGCTGAGTCGAGTGGCAGCTCTGTTTGCAGTTCTTTAAGAAATCTCCAAACTGCTTTCCACAGGAGCTGAACTGACTTACCTTCCCACCAACTGTGTGTGGGCATTCTCTTTTCTCTTAAACTATGCCAGAACTTTTTTTTACTTTTTTTTTTTTTTTTTCAGTCAGAGTCTCTGTCACCCGGGCTGGGGTGCAGTGGGATGCTCACGGCTACTGCAGCCTTGATCTGCGGGGTTCAGGTGATCCTTCCGCCAAAGAGCTGGGACTACAGGCACGTGCCACCATGCCTGGCTAATTTGTTTATTTATTGTAGAGACGAGGTCTCCCCAAGTTGCCCAGGCTGGTCTCGAACCCCTGGGCTCAGGCAATCCTCTTGCCTCTGTCTCCCAAAGTGCTGAGATTACAAGCATGAGCCA
>CAUYQG010066230.1:0-10138 GCA_963574415.1 Tarsius wallacei | reverse complement strand
TGATCCTTCCAGCTTAGCTTTCCAAGTAGCTGGAACTACAGGCACGCACTATCACACCTAGCTAATTTTTTAATTTATTGCAGAGATGAGGTCTCCCCACATTGGCCAGACTGGTCTTGAACCTCTGGGCTCACACAACAGCCTTCACTATATATTATTCATACCCGCACAATTAATTAAAGATAGATGTATATTTAAATATGGGAGTTTAAAAAAATCACTTCTGTATTACACAGCCCTACACAAGGACAAAATTATGAACTTCGCGGCAACTTGGGTGGACTTCTGAGTGATCTATCACAGAAACAAAGAACTGAGTACCACATGTCCTCACTCATAAGTGGACCTTGTACAATTATCATAATACTACAAGAAAGGGATTGGCAGTAGTGAGAAACTGCCAAGGGAGGGAGGAGGGCACACCTCATCAACAAGGGTACCTGCATTTTTATAACTGACCCTGAATTGTACCCCACATTTAAAAAACTAAATGTAAATAAATAAATAAATCTAAGTAAAAAACACACTTCTGGGTGATAACAGACAAAAATATTTTTATAACTAGAATTTTTAAACAGCTCAGAAGATAGACAGGTTTGGACAATGACAGAATTTCATTTCTTTTCCTCCTTTGGAAATTTTCTGCATATACCTGCCTCAGTACGTTTGAGTTAGCTCAGTGGCAGGAGAGTTTAATACTAGTCAATGTGTTTTAGAATATCCCTTTTTCTAACGAAGTCACTTACCAAAGCTAAGAAGATCCCATTCTTGGAAGGTTTATGCATTTTTACATAGTCTCATATGTTCTTACATAGTCTTACATATGTTTCCTGTTTCCCTGTCCCTATAACTAAAGGAAATATTACTAAAGTAGTCTTTCTTTCTGTTGAAATGTTGGCCAGTGTGCATGCAATGTATTTATGCCCAGTGAAGTCTGTGTGATATAATAACAAGTGATTGTGATCACTCTATTTCTTCTCTGCTTGCAAGATGTTCCCAATAAGCCTTATTATATATCTGCTTTTATGGCACTGTTGTTTTGTGCCTGAAAATTCCTTTCGGAGACACTA
Source organism: Tarsius wallacei (assembly GCA_963574415.1). Taxonomy (NCBI): domain Eukaryota; kingdom Metazoa; phylum Chordata; class Mammalia; order Primates; family Tarsiidae; genus Tarsius; species Tarsius wallacei. Next base: position 9,068 of record CAUYQG010066230.1, on the reverse strand, counting down.
ATTGAACATGAAAGAACATATTCCACTTTTCAAGATGTTATGAGAATTTAACTGGTCCATTTGTGGGTGAGTACAATTTCTTTCTAAGTTTAGTGACATGTCACCCTCTGCTAGTCTTGGAGTAAGTAGGCTGACTGTGAAGCCAGCTAGCATCACTCCTTTAAAGATGCTGCTAAGCTGTCTGCTACAATTTCTAAAGGAGTCGGTTTGCCAAGGAAACTATCCAATAGCCACCTAGCCTGCTAGCCCAATACTCAGTAAGGACTCAAAATTGTCAGCTTTACCTCGAATCCCTTAAAGAAACAGGCTGGCAGCAGAAGTGTGTCAATCACAAAGTCTTTAGACTAGTAATTTATTTAAAAGACCTGTAGTTATTTTTTTTATTTTAGAGAAATTTTAGAGGTCTCATGCCTCTTTTGAGTCTAGTGTACTGAATACTAAGAGCAGAAGCTGAGATTGTTGGGGGAAAAAAAAGTCACAGGAAATAAAATGACCCTCATGTTCAATAGTTTGAATGGGATGCTTCAACTCCAAAGACTCACTATCAACATCAGAAAAATGTCTCTTTTGTGCTCATGTTGACCATAAAAAAAACTACTCTAGATGACTGTCTTATATCAAGTAATAGGACCATCTCCAGTTACCTGGAAGACAAGTTTCATAACTCCTTTGATATTATAGCTGAGAGAGTTAAGAAGATGATGTACACAGTATCACAAACATTCGATTCTCTTTCATCAGAAACCCAGGCACTGCAAGTCACTTTTATAAAATTTAGTGCTGGAAAAACTCTTCCAGTTATAATCTTTGTTTCAAAAATATTTGCAGTGTTACTGAGGCAAATGTTCTCTAAAATTCATATAGAAACACAAAGGGCCAGTAATAGCCAAGATACATCTGAATAAGTGGATGCTTTATAATAAGGATGCTTGAGAGTAGAAAAAAATAAGCAGCTACAGGAGATCACTATGAAACAAACTGCTATTTCACTATTTTATGCAAAAAGTGAAGTTGTTCAGGCTTAGATGCAGGTGGAGACCACTGACTGGCTAGAGGGCTGAAAGACAGGCAGTCTGCACCTGTCCCTTAATCTTAAACATATTAAACATATCTTAGAACATATTAATACTTTCTTAGAGATGCTTTTTACTCCTGAAGTTCTGGAAAAAAGAGGAGAGAGAGAGACAGAGAGAGAGAGAGAGACAGAGAGAGAGAGAGAGAGAGAGAGAGAGAGACTAAATTACAAGTGGATCCAAATTCTAAAGAAGAAGAGCAAGTGTCTGACTGGAGCATTGGATTGGAGGTAACAAATTATTCTAATTTTTACCTCTTCCCAGATAGAGAAATGTGGTGTTTACCAGCGCAATAGATGGGTATGACTTTAGACTTGGGCACGTTAATAAAATCTACAGTCAAAAATGGCACCAGAAAGGAATTTCGACTGGAAACTTATAAAGATATAAGTTTATACATGAGGGGCCTTCAAAATGCTTATAGAAAAAACTATACATGAATTTCAAACTTTTTATCATAAGATGTCAGAACAAAAATCTAGTTTGAGTCACAAGGGAAGTCAAGACAACACAGCAAACAAAGAGTTCCTATCAGAACAATATGAAATCTACTAAAATTGAAGAAGGAACAAACATCAAATTTGTGGTGAACACTGGAGTGAAGAATGGTGAAATTATAGATGCTTTATTTTTTAAAAATCCCTCCCCCCACCATAAAGGAAATCTACACTTTGCAAGGGGACAACTTGTACCAATACCAAGCCGTTTTGATTATTGCAGCTCTATACTAGAGTTTGAAGTCTGGCAATGTGATACCACCTTCTTTGTTTTTTATGCTGAGGATTGTTCTGGCTTGCTTTAGAAAGGGATGAGTTGACGTTGGAAATGAATCCTGTATTGGCAGAGTTCATGCCCTAATTGAAGAGAACCAATGATTAACAGCAAAAATAATAGCCAACACCATACACACCTCTATTGTGTTCAGTTTACACAATTCTGATGGAAAAAAGAAGTTGAGCAAATTTTCCATTTGATGGTGCCAAAACTGTTTTACCCAGATCAGTTGCAAGCAAGAATAGAACTTTCAACAGAATTTTTTCTTTCAATATTTCTTTAAAAAATGGTAACAGGTGACTAAACATGGTTATCAAGAGATAGAAATGGTCAAGTCAAAGCAAAAGCAGATCAGTCAAGAGCAAAGGTCATGGCAATCATTTTTGTTGGAATCTCCAAGACATTTTGGTCCTTGTGACTTTTTTGTTTCTTAAAAACTTATTTAAAGGGTACTCATTTTTCTTCAGACAATAATGTAAAAAAGACTGAATTGACATGGCTAAATTCACAGAATTCCTGTTGTTTAGCAATGGGCTAAATGGCTGGTATCATCACCTATAAAAGCATCTTTAACTTTTTGAAGCTGATGTTAAGAATTAAAGTCTATACGTATTTTCTATTTTTATCTTTTAACTCAATTATTCTGCAAACTTTTTGAAGTTCCATTTCATAAATGGTAAGAAAATTATAAAATTTGATCATTCAAGAGGAAAGAAACCTTTAAAGTTGATTCTGAAAAAATATATGGTGCTTATATCATGCTGTCTTGAAAAATAACAACAACAAAACCCTTTAATAAATTAGTGAATTCTTTAGGATTAAAAATTGGAGCCCTGGAGACATGTCACTCAGATTCTAAAATTCAGATCAATGTCATTTTCAGTTAGTGGCCACCCAAATCCCAACCTCTTCTTGTTATTATGTGTAAGATGCTTCATAGCTCCCTTGATATTACAGCTGAGAAAGTTGAGAAGATGATGTACACAGTATCACAAACATCTGATTCTCTTTCATCAGAAACTCAGGCACTGCAAGTCACTTTTATAAAATTTAGTGCTGGAAAAACTCCTCCAGTTATAATCTTTGTCTCCAAAATATTTGTAGTGTTACTGAGGCAAATGTTGTCTTATGCTCTGGCCTCAGAATAAGCCATAATCTTTCACTCAAGAACAAATTTCTCAGACACATGAGGATGAGAGGCAAAGAAACAAAGAGAAGCTGGCAGAAACTCAAGGACAGGTACCCTCAGAACCCACCCCAAATGGAAATGCCCTTGAACCAAATCCAAAGGTAGAAGACTCAATAGGTAATGAGCATCAGATGAGGACTATGATCCCTAAGCCTGTACCTTATGAAGGAAACAAGCACGTGTTTATTGCATGTGACTTGAAGCTTTAAAAATATTTCCTTGAGGCCCAAGTACAGGCCTGTGAGTTTTTGCAACAGGTGCCATTGCTATTTTCTTATAGACATACTATCAGTTGATTTGAAAAATCCAATACAATATAAGCTCTTGATGCATGTAATAGCCAATTTTAGGCATCAACTTGATTGGATTAAGGAACACCTAGAAAACAGGTAAAGCAGGCATTATTTTGGAGTGGGTCAGTGATGGCATTTTCAGAGGATATTGGCATATGAGTCTGAGTGGTTCAAGTGGTGAAAAAACGCCCTCAATTTAGGTGTGCACAATCCAATTAGATGGGGGGCTCAATAGAACAAAAACAGAGGAAAAGGTCAATTGATCTTTCTCTTTCCTGGAATGGGATATACTCTTCTTTTCCTGGCAATGAATGTCAAAACTTAAGGTTCTCCAGACTTTGGACTCCAGGACTTACAACAGTGGAACCTTTGGTTCTCAGGCTTAAAGACTTGTACTGGGATCCCAGGGTACTGGCATGCCAAGGACTCCAGATTGCAGACAGAATGTTCTGGAATTTCTCGACTTTCATAATTATGTTGGCCAGTTCCCCAAATAAATCCTCTATGTGTACCTGGATATATATATTCTTAGTTTTATCTCCCTGGACAATTCTAATGATTACAGATTTTCTTACCAGGAGTGGGTCTAGGGAAACACATTTTTTAGAATTTTCTTTAATTGTTTTAGGAATTTCTGGAATTGTCTCTCTAATCTGAGTAGACATAAAAATGCCAAAGATTCTACTGTTAGTAGTACAGAGATTACTGATAGTCCATGATGTGTGCTGTTTGTAATGATATGCAAAATAAATGCACTTGATATTGCTAATTTGCCATTTATAAGAGCCAAGGAATTTGGTGACTTTATAAGATACTTTTGAACATTTGCGGAAATCCAAGGTATATAATTACATTGGTTGGTTGCTACCAGTAACATTGGACAAGGTGATGAAAGAAAAGTATGAGCTCAGGAATTCAATTTCCCTACTCCAGCTCTGCATAAATAGGCAAATAGTTTCTCAGTGTGTCCTGAACCAGGCTTTTCTCTTGTAGTCACATGGGTCAAATTGCTGAAAATCAAACACAAGCCTTTGTCATGAGATTGTCTGAATTACAATAAAAATTAAACTCAACCTCATAGGGTGTCTACTGTTAAAGTGAGGCCACTGGTTGAGAAAGAATGAGGTTCTGTAAATTGAACTGAGGGCATATGGGTAGACCATGATGAAGCTGAAGACACTGAGCTCCTAAATTCTAGTAAGTCTTTTGACAGTGGAAATGGTCTCTTTGCACCACAAGGCAGCAGAACCCCACAAGGTTGCATTGCCTGAGGAAAAGGTTATGGCTTCCTCAGAGGCAGATGACAAGCAAGAAAATGCTGATTCTCCTCAGAATTCATCCCACCATCCCTCTTTGCTCTAGACCCATACTAGATTTAAGTTCTGGCAGGCTCCTAAAAGTGAAGTACAATTTGTGACACATTAAGGAGGTGTGTGGCACTCTACACTAACTGTTTGGGTTTTTTAATTTATAGAGACAGAAATCAGAAGAATATGTAGAAAGATGGATATTAAGAGCTTAGGCAAATGGTAGAAGAAACATAAGTTTGGATCACGCCAAATTTGCTAAGCAGAGATTATGTATTTAATGTTGTTGCTCATGAAGTTAGTAGAGGCATTAACCATTTGTTTGATTGACTGGTTGAAATATGAATCAAAAGATGATCCACCAATGAATTAGTTGGAGATCCCTGTGAGTCTGAGAGTTAATGTGGAGGAAGGAATTAAGAGGATTAAAAGAGATTGAAACACTAGAATGGATTTATCACTTAAAAACTTACTTACCCACACAGGAAGATTCCATAATGTGTAATAATATTTTGTAATCCTAAATATCTCAAAATGGAGTCACTTATGTCAAGTGATTCAGCCTATAGGGATAAAAGTATGTATGATAACAATAAGTAATAAGAGTATGTATGGTGTACTGAGGTGACAACACCAGCTGTGGCCAACTACCCATGACAAAAAATGTGAAACCAAAGGGTGGCTGAGATAATAACCATGGACACGTCTGAAAAGGGCAATAAAAACAGTAAAGACACTGACAGTAGGCAAGATGCTTGAAGAATCTCTGCTTCTGAGAATTCTGAAACCTTTCCTCATTGAACAGCAGCTGCCAGAAACTCTGCCAGAGAAGAGCAGTGACAACCTTCCCCCTGCACCTCAGAGTCAATCATACTCGGTGATTTATCACAGAAACAAAGAACAGAGTTCCATACGTTCTCACTCATAAACGGACCATGAACAATTATAATGCTATAAGAAAGCAATTGGCAGTAGTGGGAAACTGTCAGGGGAGGGGGTGGTGGGATTGGCAGTTGAGGGAAGCTGCTAGGGGAGGGAGGGACATGCCTCATCAACAAGGGTACCTGCATGATCAATGTTTATATACCTAACCCTGAAATATACCCCACATCTTTAAAATAACAATAAAAAAAAGAAATTCAGACAGCATTCAGGTCTCCTGAGCTAATATATTTACATGATTGTTTGTATGTGAAAGTGTGGCAATAAACTGTGAATCTGAGAGTATCTAATTGGCCACTGAGTCAATGTAAAGCCTCCTGCTCCCACTTTCCTGGGTTGGAATTAGCTCACCTAGTTGATTTAAATTTGATACAATAGAGCAAAAGACATACTTTTCACCAATATTATAAAAAAATACAAATTTATGAGGGGAGCTCCAGCATCCCTGACGAGTTCAATGATTTCTCTGTAAACAGGATTTTAAAGTGGGGACTGTGGTCACTTAGTTGAAAATTTAAAATGTTACAGAAATAATTGATTCCCAAGTTGACAGAGGCCAAGTGGCAGCACTCAATCATCAAAGACAGGGTAGACTTGGTATCATAATAGAGAGTAGAGGCAAAGCAATAATTAGAATTGTCTGACTTATACAGATCTATGGCATTGGCTAGTTAATCATGGAATCCCTAAAAGTTGAATGGATAGGAAGTGTACCACATTCTTCCTTGAACACTATAAACAGAAAACATTTAAGTCACGTGAACAAACATCTAACTAGAATAATAAAAAGAAAGAATCATATTTCTCAAATGATTCCTAAACTCAAGTCAGTTTACAGACCCAGAATCCTTAGGATAAAGGGTAGGCTGGATCCTCTCCAAGAAGGACCCCGGTACACTACTATAAATATATACTTGTAATCTTTCTTTCATCCTTCTCCAAAGGGACCTGCAGTCTTTTACCAGGGGAAAAGTAGACTAGAAGAAGAAAATAATCAAATATTTAAAGGACGACTGGACACTGGTTTTTTGTAAACATTGATTCCAGAAGACCTGAAATACAACTGTGTTCCTCTAGTCAGAGTAGGGACTTAGGAACGTGAAGTGATCAATGGAGTTTAGCTCTGGTCTGATTCATAGTGTATTCAATGGGACTCTGAATTTATCCTGTGGTCATTTCTCTAGCTACAGAATGCATAATTGGAATATACATAGTTAATAGCTGGCAGAATTCCTACATTAGTTCCATAACTTGTGCAGTGAAAGCTATTATAATGGGAAAGGCTGAAAGGAAACCATCAGAGCTGCCTACACCAAGGAAAATAGTAAATCAAAAGCAACATCTCATCCCTGGAGGGATTGCAGAGATTAGTGCCACTATAAAGGACTTGAAAGATTCAAGGGTGGTGATTTCCACCATATCCTTATTAAACTTTCCTATGTAGCCTGTGCAGAAGACATATGAATCTTAGAGAATGACAGTAGATTATTGCAAGTTTAACCAAGTGGTAACTACAATTGCAGCTGCTATACTAGATGTGGTTTCATTACTTGAACAAATTAGCACATCTCCTTGTACCTGATATGCAGCTATTAATCTGGCAAGTGCATTTTTTCCACCCCTGTCCACAATGCCTCCCAGAAGTAGTTTGGTTTCAGCTGGCAAGGCCAGAGCACACCTGTACTCTTCTATCTCAGGGTATATCAACTCTCCAGGCCTTTGTCGCAATTTAGTTCTCAGATATCTTGATCACCTTTCCCTTCTGCAAGAGATGACTCTCATCCATTAAAATGAAGACATTATGCTGATTAAAATTAATGAGCCTGAAGTAACAACTATTATGGATGTATTGGTAAGACATTTGCATGTCAGAGAGTAGAAAACAAATCCTACCAAAATTCAGGGACCTTCTACCTTTGTAAAATTTTTAGTAGTCTAGGGATTTGGAACATGTTAAGATATCCCCTGTAAGGTGAAACAGAAGTTATTGTGTCTGACTGCTCCTATGTCCAAAAAGATGTACAATACCTAGTGGGCCTATTTTAATTTGTGGGGGCAACACATTCCTTATTTGTGTGTTCTACTTGAGGACATCTTCCAGTGATCCAAAAAGCTGCTAGTTTTTAGTGAGGTACAGAACAAGAGAAGATTTGCAACATGTTCAGGCTGCTATGCAAGCCATATTGCCACTAGGATCATATGATCTGGTAGATCCAAGGGTACTTGAGGTGTCAGCATCAGATAGAGATGTCTCCATAGGTGAATCATAGTGGAGGCCCTTAGGATCTGGAAGTAAGGTCCTGCCATCATTAAGAGATAATTACTTTTTTTGAGAGACCCCTTGTGGCTACTACTTGGCCTTAGCAGAAACTAAATGCTTGACTATGGGCCACCAGGTCACCATGCAATCTGTGCAGCCCATCATAAATAGATGTTATCTGATCTAACAAGTCATAAAGATGGGCATACACAGCAGCATTTAATTATCAAATGGCAGTGGTATATACATAATTTGGCCCGAGCACGTCCTTAAGGCACAAGTAAGTTGTGTAAAGAGGACCAAATGCTCATGATTATTATCCCTGCTACACTGCCTTTTTTTTTTCCCACTCTGCATCTATGGTCATATGCAGAGTACCTTGTAAGATAACAGGGGGAATGAATACTAGGACCAGATTTACAGCGGGTTTTGCATAATATGTAAGTGCCACCTGTGAATAGTCATAGCACTTACAGCCCTTTTGTGGGACATCCTTGAAAAAGAGTGGTGAAGGGAATCGTCTCAATGGGGAAATTTTGGGGTCGAACACTGGGTTGTAAATTTTACTTAGAAGCCGGGCTCGGTGGCTCAGCCTGTAATCCCGCGCCTTGGGAGGCTGAGGTGAGTGGATTGCCTGAGCCCGTGGGTTCAAGACCCGCCTGGGCAACTTGGCGAGATCTCATCTCTACAATAAATCAAAAAATTAGCCAGGGGTGGTAGCGCGCGCATGTAGTTCCAGCTACTTGGAAGGCTGAGGCGAAAGGATCTCCGGAGCCAGCAGGTGGAGGTTGCGGTGACCGGGAGCGGCCACTGCACTCCAGTCTGGGTGACAGAGTGAGACTCCAAAACAAAAAAAAAAAAAAAAAAAAAAAAAATTTACTTAGAAGAAGAAATGACCAGATGCACAATAATAAACCACTTCATGGGCTGTAGCCAATGGTTTAGCCAGCTAGTCAGGGACTTAAATAAAAACATAATTTGAAATTTGATGAGCCGGGCTCGGTGGCTCAGCCTGTAATCCCGCGCCTTTGGGAGGCTGAGGTGAGGGGATTGCTTGAGTCTGCGGGTTCGAGACCCGCCTGGGCAAGCGAGACCTCATCTCTACAAAAAAACAAAAAATTAGCCGGGCGTGGTAGCGCGCGCCTGTAGTTCCAGCTACTTGGAAGGCTGAGGCGGAAGGATCGCCGGAGCCCAGCAGGTCGCGGCCGCGGTGGCTCGAAGCAGCCACTG
>CAUYQG010066228.1:0-12500 GCA_963574415.1 Tarsius wallacei | reverse complement strand
GGAAACTTTCTTATAACTGAGTCGATTTCTTGACTTGTTATTTGTCCGTTTAGGTTTTCAGTTTCTTCCTTTTTCAATCTTGGGAGGTTATGTGTTTGAACAGCAAATGTTAAAGTTACCTGGAAAAAAGAGAGAGTACCCTCAAAAGAATGAGAATGAGATTGGGAGCAAATTTGTCATTAGGCTTAACAGTGCCAGAAGCCAATGAAACCATATTTCCAAAGTGGAGAAAGGAAATAACGGTCAAATTAGCATTTTTTTTTTTCTTTTGAGACAGAGTCTCACTCTGTCTCCCAGGCTAGAGTGCAATGGCACGCTCATGACCACCACAGCCTCACCTGCTGGGTTCAGGCGATCCTTCCACCTCAGCCTTCCAAGTAGCTGGAAGAACAGGTGTGTGCCACCACACCCAGCTAATTTTTTAATTTATTGTAGAGATGAGGTCTCACCAAGTTGTCCATGCTGGTCTTGAACCTATGGACTCAGGCAAACTCGTCTCGGCCTCCCAAAGTACTGGGATTACAGGCTTGAGCCACTGCACCCAGTCCCAGATTAGCATTATTACCAAGGTGAACTATGGTTTGAAAGGAGGATATGATAAAGATTTTTTTCAGGTATTCAAAAACTATGAAATTTAACCACTCAAAGACCCTTGCTGAAAGAACGACTTACTAATACAACCTAAGAAAAAGGAAATTGATCCTAGGAAGATGGAAATTGAAGAAGAAAGTCTGCAGCTGGCTTTCAAATCATGAAAAAGCAATGCGATCCGGGCTCGGTGGCTCAGCCTATAATCCCGCGCCTTTGGGAGGCTTAGGTGAGTGGATTGCCTGAGCCCGCGGGTTCGAGACCCGCCTGGGCAAGTGAGACCTCATCTCTACAATAAATCAAAAAATAAGCCGGGCGTGGTAGCGCACGCCTGTAATTCCAGCTACAGCTGAGGCAGAAGGATCGCCGGAGCCCAGCAGGTTGAGGCTGCAGTGGCCGGGAGCGGCCACTGCACTCCAGTCTGGGCGACAGAGTGAGACTCCAACTCAAAAAAAAAAAAAAAAAGAAAAAGCAATGCGAAGCACATGAATTGATAAACATGGCAGGTGCGGTGGCTCACACTGCAATTCCAGCACTTTGGGAGGCCAAGGCAAGAGGATCCTTTGAAGCCAGGAGTTCAAGACAAGCCTGGTTAACACAGCAAGGCCCCTGCCCCTACCCAAAACTTAATAAAAATAAAAATTAATTAACAAACATGTTGCTAAATATAAATAGAGATCTAAGAGACAGAGGGTGAAGGTGCTAATAGAAAGAGAGAGAGAGAAACAAAACGGTTCAGTCTATCAATGGAACCCATGATGGTGAGGTGAGAGATTGAGGTGGAGAAATAGACCGTGGCAATAAACGTCTGGGATATCCTTAAAGAGCTTTAACTTTATCCAAACACGCATGGCTTCCACCCTCACGGGTCTGGAGCCCATGTCAGTTCTAAGACTGGCAGCACTGATTTGGCATTCATCAACTGAAGTCACGAGGAGAGATGAGTTTGCTCAGAAGGACTCATGGTGAGAACCTTACTTGGAAAGAAGAAAAGGGTCCAGGAAAAAGTGTGAGGTCATTTCGAGGTATTCAGGGTAGGAGTCTGACAAAGAGGAGTCAGAACCGATAAAATTCACAATGGATTTTTAAAAACAATAGATACTTATTGTACATCCCTAACTTTCTAAGATTGTTATTATGGAACAGATATGCCTGCCCATTACACATCCTTTCTGTCATTATCAGGGACAAAATCTTGGGTGGATGAAACATTGCCTTCATGAGGAATGATTTTTCTGTGCTTTTAACCTTTCTCTTTTTTTTGAATTGAAAAATATAGTTTATTTTGAAAGTAAATTAGAGAGAGAAAAAGAAGAGAGAAAAGATTCACCTCCCCAAGGTAGGGGAAGGGGCCAAAGCCAACCTTTCTTTTGATGTCAACATTTAACTGTTTTTGTTGCTCCTTTGTTGTGAAGGCTTGGGTTTGACAATAAAAGTCAGATACCCAAGGATGATGAGATGATCATTATTGTTTGAGTTGGAGTCTCACTCTGTCCCCCAAGCTGGAGTGCAGTGGCACAATCATGGCTCTCCACAGCCTTGACTTCCTGGGCTCAGGTGATCCTTCTGTCTCAGCCTCCTGAGTAGCTGGGATTACAGGCGTGTGCACCGCAGTTGGCTAATTTTTTTTATTTTTTGTAGAGACAAGCTCTCTCCATGTTGCCCTGGCTGGTCTTGAACTCCTGGGCTCAAGCAACCTTTCCACTTGGGCCTTGTGCTGGGATTACAGGCAAAATCCACCACGTCCAGCTCTCAATGATTATTAAGAGTTTTTGCCAGGCGTGGTGACTCATGCCTGTAATCCCAGCACCCTGGGAGGCAGAGGTGAGAGGATTGCCTGAGCCCTTGGATTCGAGACCAGCCTGGGCAACATGGCAAGAACTCATCTCCACAATAAATCGAAAAAATTAGCCGGGCGTGGTGGCGGGCACCTGTGGTTCCAGCTACTTGGAAGCCTGAAGCGGAAGGATCGCCTGAGTCCTGCAGGTTGAGGCTGCGGTGGCCTGGGCGACAGAGTGAGACTCTGACTCAAAAAAAAAAAAAAAAAGAGTTTTTAAGTGAAATATATCTTAAAGACATTACAGCATAGTGTCCCACTAATCTGTTGGCAGCTCTGCCACTGACCTGTCTTGGGCAAGTCACATGACCATAGTGCTGTGGTTTGAATATGACTTTTCTGTCCTCACCAAAACTCATGTTGAAATTTGATCCCCATGTGGTGGTGTTGGGAGATGGGGCCTAGTGGAAGGTGTTTGGGTCATGGGGATGGATCCCTCATGAATGACTTGATGTCATTCTTCAGGTCATGAGTCCTTGCTCCAGCAAGACAGGATTAGTTCTCACAGGAATGGATTCATTTCCTCGACAGTGGATTGCCATAAAGCCAGGGCCTCCCCACCTTGGGTTTTCTCTCACTCGCCCTTTGACCTTCTCCACCATGATTTTACCTAGCACACAGCCCTCACCAGAGGCCTTGCAGATGCTAGTACCATGTTTCTCATACTTTCCAAACTAAACCTCTTTTCTTTATAAATTATCCAGCCTTGGGTATTCTTTTATAGCAAAATAAAATGAACCAAGATACACATCTATTCTCTATATAAAATCATACAAACTGCCAAGGCATTATCAGAACCTTTATTGGAATATATTTCACAAACCATACAATTCACCTATTTATGTATTTATTTTGAGTTGCGGTCTTACTCTGTTGCACAGGCTAGAGTGCCCTGGCATGATCATGACGGCCATGGCTCACGGCAGCCTTGACCTTCTGGGCTCAAGCAATCCTTTCACCTCAGCCTCCCAAGTAGTTGGGACTACAAGCACATGCCACCATGCCTGGCTATTTTTAAAAATTTTTTGTAGAGACGAGGTTTCGCTATGTTGCCTAGGCTTGTCTTGAACTCTTGAGTTCAAGCAATCCACTTGCCTTGGCCTCCCAAGGTGCTGGGATCATAGGCATGAGCCACCGTGCCCAGGCAATTCACCCATTTAAAAGCTACCATTCGGTGGTTTTCTTTATAGTTGCAGATATATGTAACCATTACTACAATCAGATTTAGAACACCTCATCACCTCAAAAAGAAAGTCCAGCTGTTTAATGGATATATAGTTTCAGTTTGAGAGAATGGAAAAATTCTGGAGCTGAATCATACCAACGATTGCACAGCAATATGAATGTACTCAATGCCACTGAATTAAACACTCAAAAAAGGTTAACATTGTTTTATGTGATATGTATTTGACCACAATTGAAAAAAGAGGCAGGGCAGGTGGCTCACGCCCATAATCCCAGCATTTTGGAAGGCCAAGGCAGGAGAAACGCTCAAGGCCAGGAGTTCAAGACCAGCCCGGGCAACACAGCAAAAACCTCATCTCTACAAAAAATATGAAAATTAGCCAGAAGTCGTGGCACGTACCTGTAGTCTCAGCTACTCGGGATGTTGAGGCTGAAGATCACTCGGGCTCAGGCGTTGAGGGTGCAGTAGCCGTGATCACGTCACTGCATATTTATGAAACCCCATGCTCCCCAACTGTCACCTCCCTCCCCTCTCCCCCACACCCCCATGTCTCCCAGCTGTAAGCAACCACTCATCTACTTTCTGGTTCTGTAGCTTTCTGTATTCTGGATATTTTATATGAATGCAATAATTTTATATGTTTTTTTAACTGGCTTCTTTCACTAAGCATAATGTTCTCAAGATATAATTGTTTATATTGTAGCATTTGCCAATACTTCATTCCCTTTTATGGCCAAGGAATAGTCCGCTGTGTGGATAGGACACATTTTGTTTATCCATTCATTCACTGGTGAACGTGTTCTTGTGTGGATAATGCTTTTATTTCTCTTGGACATATAGCTAATATTAAAAGTGCTAGGTGATGTGATAACTCTAATTTTAATCATTTGAAGAACTGCTAAACTGTTTATCACTGTGGCTGGACCATTTTACATTCCCCTACCAGTATAAGAGTTCTGATTTATCCACTCCACATCCTATCCAATATCTATTATTGCCTGATTTTTTTTTTTTTTTGAGTTGGAGTCTCACTCCGTCGCCCAGACTGGAGTGCAGTGGCCGCTCCCGGCCACCACAGCCTCGACCTGCTGGGCTCGGGCGATCCTTCCGCCTCAGCCTTCCAACTAGCTGGAATTACAGGCGCGCGCTACCACGCCCGGCTGATTTTTGATTTATTGTAGAGATGAGGTCTCGCCTGCCCAGGCGGGTCTCGAACCCGCGGGCTCAGGCAATCCACTCACTTCAGCCTCCCAAGGCGCGGGATTACAGGCTGAGCCACCGAGCCCGGCTTGATTTTTTTTTTTTAAGAGATGAATGGGCTGGGCGAAGTGGCTTGCTCCTGTAATCCCAGCACTTTGGGAGGATGAGGTGAGAGGATTGCCTGAGCCCAGGGGTTCGAGACCAGCCTGGGCAACTTGGCAAGACCTGAAGGAGACCAGAGCATAAGCTGACAAGGTCTTTGTGTTCTTGGCTTGTGTTCAAGGAACCAAGCTTATACTCCCTCATCTCGGAGCAGATGTGATGTGGGGAGCAGGCAAGCACTGCCATTGTAGCAGGCCTTGAATACCCCAGGCTTGTAGGCAATGGTCTCGCCTGGAAGCTCTGCATTCTAGCCAAAGGCAGGTGAGGGATGCAGCCTGCTACATAAAACGTAGTGGGCCTTGAGTACCCCAAGCTCGTAGGCACAGTCTCGCTTGGAAACTCTGCATCCTAGCCAAAGGCAGGCTGTGAGGAATGCAGCCTGCTACATGAAACAGTGTCTTGGATGCCCACAAGTTCGGGTACACATAGTACAGATAAAGTCTTGGCTACAATAAAGCCCTAGGTACAAAAAGATAAACTCAGAACAGCTCGCCTTCTAGTAGCAACATAATTCCGCTGTGGCTCGCTCATCTCCTCTAAATGATTTGTTACTTTATAATAAAGCAGAACGGCGTGACATCAGTCACATCTAGCTTGGATGCCTGGCCTGGATGCTGATGCTACTTGTTTTTCCAATTATCCCTTGTACAGTTTTGCTCTAGTTTTGCCCTATATAAGAGGCATACTAAATAATAAACTTGCTCTCACCTATTGAGGGGAGAGACCTCCCAATCCCACTGTCTCTTGTCTTTCTTTCTCACTCCCTCCCCCCACCTCAGGCCCTGCTCTGTGGAGGCTGGACCCCTGCAAAGACCTTCTCGCTACAGTTAATTAAAAAATTAGCCAGGCATGATGGCGTGTGCCTGTAGTTTCAGCTACTTGGAAGGCTGAGGCAGAAGAATCACCTGAGCACAGCAGGTCAAGGCTGGGCTGGCCATGAGTATCCCACTGCACTCCCGCCTGGGCAACAGAGTGAGACTCTGACTCAAAAAAAAAAAAAAAAAAAGATGAAGAGATGAATGTCTCACTATCTTTCCAGACTGGACTCAAACTCCTGGGCTCAAGTGATCCTACCACCTCAGCCTCTCAAGTAGCTGGAACTACTGGCGTGCAGCACTGGGTCAGCTTCTTACCGGAATTCTTTATTCTAGTCATCCTAATGGGTATAAATTGGTATCTCATTGTGGTTTTGATTTGCACTTCCCTGATGACTAATTATATCGAACATCATTTTATGTGCTTATTGGCCATATGTATATCATCCTTGGAAAAATATCTATTCAGATATTTTGCCCATTGTCTGATTGGGTTTTTCATAGATGCCTTTTTCTTAGATTTCCCTTCTATTCCTAGTCTGTTAAATGTTTCCATTATGAAAGAGAGTTGAATTTTGTCCAGTGGTTTTTTTGTATTTAATGACATTGGTATGATAGAACACATTGATTCTCTTGATATGACATATTATATTAGCTAATTTTTGGATACTGAAACAAATTTGCATTCTGGGACAAATTCCACTTGGTCATGGTATATAATTTATTTTATGTGTTTCTGTATTCAGTTTGTTAGTATTTTGTTGAGGATTTTTGCATTCACATTTGTAAGAGATACTCGTCTGCAGATGTCTTTTTTGTGTTGTCTTTGTATAGTTTTGGTATCGGGGCAACAGTAACTTCATAGAATGAGTTGGGAAGTGTTCCTCTCGCTTCTATATTTTGGAAGAAATTATGAAAAGTTGATATTAATTTTTCTTTATTTGAATATTTGATAGAGTTTGTTTTGTTTGATATTAGGATTGGCAACCCCTTCAGGTCCCCTCCCACTGTGGGAGTTTTCTGTCCTCTTAATAAATCCTGCTTTCTCAAAATAAAATATAAAATAAAATAAATAAAATAAGATATTAGGATAGTCATCACCGGGTGCAGTGGGTTACACCTGTAATCTTAGCACTTTGGGAGGTAGAGGTGAGAGAATTGCCCGAGTCAATGGGTTTGAGACCAGCCTGAGCAACATGGCAAGACCTCGTCTCTACAATAAATCAAAAAATTAGCCAGACGTGGCGATGCACACCTGTAGTTCCAGCTACTTGGAAGGCTGAGGCGGAAAGATCGCCTGAACCTAGCAGGTCAAAGCTGTGGTGGCCTGGCCGTGAGAGTGCCACTGCAGCCTGCACGACAGAGTGAGACTCTGACTCAAAAATAATAATAATAATAAGGATAGCCACTTCACCTCTTGTGATTGATGTTTGTATAATATATCTTTTCCCATCCTTTCACTTTTAATCTATTTGGGGTCTGTTTGTTTGAATTGGAGTCTCATTCTGCTGCCCAGGCTGGAATGTAGTGGCACAATAATGGCTCATTGCAGCCTTGACTCCCTGGGCTCAGGCAACACTTTCACTTCAGCCTCCCAAGTAGCTGGGACTATAGGCATACACCACCACCATGGCCAGCTAATTTTTTTTTTAAGTTGGAGTCTCACTCTGTTGCTCAGGCTGGAGCAGTGGCATGCTCATGGCAGCCCCAGCATCAGCCTCCCGGGCTCAGGGGATCCTTCCACCTCAGCCTTCCAAGTAGCCTGAACTACTGGCGCGTGCTACCATGCCCGGCTATTTTTTGATTTATTGTAGAGATGAGGTCTCACCAAGTTGCCTAGGCTGGTCTCGAACGCGTAGGCTCAGGCAATCCACTTGCCTCGGTCTCCCAAAGTGCTGGGATTATAGGCTTGAGCCACAGCACCTGGCCCCTGTACACATTTTAATTAATCATAATCGACTTCAAATTTATACTAACTTAATCAAAGTGAAACATAGAAACATTATTCTTATATAGGTCTATTCTTCACTCCTTCCTTTTTGGTTTTATTATTGTACGTATTACATTTATTAATGCTACAAACCCAACAGTACATTGTTACAATTAATATTTTACCATCTGTAATCATTTACTTAGCTCAATACAGCTTTGCTTCCAATCACCTCTTTTGTGTTTTTATTGGAAAATATATCAAACATGTATTACATTTCTACATGTTTTAAGTCCAAAAATAAATGCACATTATTTTACACAATTGTTTTTTAAATAAGTTAAAGGGAGAAAGGATAAAATATGCATGTATACTATCTTTTATGATTATGTTGGTTCCTGGGGTTCTCCTGTAAGTGATTAATTGTTTTTTCTCTTGTGGCTTTCAAAATTTTATCTATCTTTGACTTTCATTATTTTTACTAGGATGTGTCTGTTTGTAGATTTCTTTGTGTTTATCCTACTTGAAGTCCATTGTGCTTCCCTGATGCTGTTTCTGCTCCCCTCTCTCTGCTTCTTCCGGTACTCCCATTACATGTATGTTGGTGTTTTAATCACGTTCTGCATTTATTTGAGGCTCTGTTCATTATTTTTTTTATTTCTTTGTCTCTCTTTTCATTGGATTATATAATCTCTATTGATTTATCTTCAAGTTCACTGATTCATCTGCTAGTTCAATTTACTTTTTTTGTCATTTCAAATTTTCAGTGGCAGAATTTCCATTTGGTTCTTTCATAATTTCTGTCCTTCTATGATATTCTGTTTGGCATGACATCGTCACCACACCTTCCTTAACTTTTTAAATCACGATTTCCTTTAGGTCTTTGAACATACATATAATGGCGACTTTAAAGTCTTTTCTTCTAAAAATGACATCTGCTCACCCTCATTGTTTCTGTTGCCTGTTTTTTCCCCAATATATAGGTTATCCTTTTCTGTGTCTTTGCATGCCTTGTAATTTTTCGTACATTATAGATTGTAGCCACTCTGGGTAGGGTCCCCACCCTCATCAGAGCTTGTTAGGATTCTTTGCTTATTTATTTGTCTAGTGACTGACTAGATTATTTTAGTGGAGTCTATTCTCCATCTCTGTCCCCTTCCCAATCCCCCTGCAGTGTTAAGCTTCTGATGTTGCTCTTCAAGAAGACCCACTTTGGATACAACTGCAGTTGCCCTGGGATGGCATGGATTTGGCAAATGCTCTTTCTTCATTTCTTTCCCTGATCACACTCAGCTGTTAAACTCCACTAATTGCTAGCTAATTATTCAATTGTTTTCATTGAAGCCTCAGGGAGCATAAAATTTCTCTATAAGCTAATCCGGTCAAACTCAGGTGCCTTTGAAGAAATAGTTCGGGAGGTCAGTGTTTGGTATTCAGCAAAAACATGGAACCAACCATGATTAAAAAACCGGATTTAAAAAAAATGTGGTGCATATACACAATGGAATATTACACAGCCATAAAGAAGGACAAACATATAGACTTTGCAGCAACTTGATGGATTTAGAGTCGATCATACTCAGTGATCTATTACAGAAACAAAGAACAGAGTACCGTATGTTTTCACCCATAAGTGGACCCTGAACATTTACCATAATACTTTAAGAAAGGGATCATAATCCTAGCACTTTGGGAGGCTGAGGTGAGAGGACTGCCTGAGCCCATGGGTGCAAGACCAGCCCAGGCAACTTGGCGAGACCTTGTCTCTACAATAAATAAAAAATTAGCCGGGTGTGGTAGCACACGCCTGTAGTTCCAGCTACTTGGGAGGCTGAGGTGGAAGGATCGCCGGAGCCCAGTGCGTTGATGCTGGGGTGGCTGTGAGCTACCACTGCACTGCACTCCAGCTTGGGCAACAGAGTGAGACTCCAACTAAAAAAAAAGAAAAAACCCCCAATAATATAGATAAAAACAATAGCAATGTAATGACCCCAGTTTGCATAATGCTTTTGAGCCATGAACCTAAGCCAGAAGTCAGTCAACCAAGCAAATTGAATGACCATGAATGACAACAGGCAAGACATTGTAGCCAAGCGCCTTATTTTCTTGTTTTATGCAGTCAGGTCTCAATTTCCCCAGAGTAATTTATCCAGGGGCAGTGCAGTATTAGTGGTGGCCCAGACACCTTCGGGTCCAACCAACTGATAACCAGGAACTATTTTATTATCTGTGACTACTCTGGTCAGAGAATCTAAAGAGTGCTGCTGAGTGGCAATATTTTTTGCAGTGGCGTCTGCCAGCACACCCAAAATGACAGATAAGTTTCTAATCATGTGTTCATTGGTGTTAACACCAAGCCAAGGCAAAAGACGTTTACTGATTGTGATATTCCAGCAACATGATCATGCTGCCAAGCAAAGGTAGGCAGAAGCAAGGAAAAATTAAGAAGGGTAAGAGTCTCATTATGATAAGGAGTCTTGTCCTGATGTCTTGGGAAAAGCTGTCCACAGCATGAAGTCATCAAATTCATGTCCTGGTTTGCAGTTTGAATGCCTCTGATTATGGAATTCCAGTGAACCTACTGTGTGGCCCACTCATCAGCAAAAGACTTGTCCATTGAAATTTACATCAAATTTGTCTAGCTTCACTTTATAGAGATTCGGGGACAGAGAAGCTCTTCTGTTTTGTTTTGTTTTTTTCTTGGAAACATAGTGAGACATTCATCTCCTTTTTTTTTTTTTTTTTTTGAGTAGGAGTCCCAGTTTGTCACCAATGCTGGAGTGCAGTGGCACACTCACGGCCACCCCAGCGGCAGCCTGCTGGACTCTGGCAATCCCCCCACTTCAGCCTTCCAAGTAGCCAGAACTACAGGTGAGTGCTACCATGCCTGGCTAATTTTTTTATTTTTATTTTTTTTTGAGTTGGAGTCTCACTCCATCACCCAGGCTGGAGTGCAGTGGCACGGTCACGACCACTGCAGCCTCGACCTGGTAGGCTCAGGTTATCCTTCTGCCTTAACCTTCCAAGTAGCTGGGACTACAGGTGTGTACCACCACATCCAGCTAATTTTTTTTTATTATTGTAGAGATGAGGTCTTGCCAAGTTGCCTGGGCTGGTCTTGAACCCCTGGGCTCAGGCAATCTTCTCACCTCCAGTTCCCAAAGTGCTGGGATTACAGGTATGAGTCACCGCGCCCGGCAGTTCTTGTTCTTATGTGGAGAGCTATAGCCAGATACTGGAAAAAACTAGAAGAATTAAGGATCCCATCCAGTTTACAAAATCTCAAAGTTAATGAACAGGACCCTAATATAACAATGTGTATACTGTAGCTTTTCCTCAGAAACATTTTTCTCTCTACAGTTGCTCCCATTTCTGCCAAAGATAATCAGAGTAAGACTAATTTGTTTGCAGAATAAGTTTAGCCTCATTAAGCTTGGCCTACTTATTTACGTAAGTACAGCAAGAATAATGATTGGCCGGGTGTAGTAGCTCATGCCTGTAATCCCAGCAATTTGGGAGGCTGAGGCAGGAGAATCACTTGACCCAGTAGTTCAAGACCAGCCTGGGCAACATAGCAAAACCCTGTCTCTACAAAAATCAAGAAATTAGTTGGATGGTGGTGTGTACTTGTAGCCTCAGCTACTTGGGAGGCTGAGGTAGGAGAATTACCTGACCCAGGAGGCTGTGATGAGCCATGATTGTGCCACTGCACTCCAGTCTGGGCAATAGAGTGAGACCCTGACTGAAAAAAAAAAAAAAAAAAAAAGGAAAAGGAATAACGATTGACCACATAGACTTTTTTGTTTGCTTTGCTGGAACTTTTGATACAGAATTGCAAATTGGATTTTTAAATGCCTCTTTGAGGCTAGAAAGTCAAAGTATGATTTATAATTGTATCCTGTTATAAAGAGCAGATTCTTATTAAACTTATATAAATAACTATATTGTCATAAAATAAGAATACTCTACAAATAGTTTCCAAATTCTGGAGGCATCCAGTAGAAAGTAAAAGTAACTCTTTTAATTTTTATTCACAAAAGTAGAGTATATCAAATTGCTATAGTTAGAGAGTTAAAAGGAAACAAAACCTGGGAGCAGTGGCTCATGTCTGTAATACCAGCACTTAGGGAGGCGAAGGCAGGAGGATTATCTGAGCCCAGGGGTTCAAGACCAGCCTGAACAACTTGGAAAGACCTCATCTCTACAATAAATCAAAAAATTAGCTGGGCGTGGTTATGTGCACCTCTGGTTCCAGTTACTACTGAAGCAGAAGAATCACCTGAGTCCAGCAGGTCAAGGATGCTGTGGCCATGAGCGTGCCACTGCACTCCAGCCTGGGCAACAGAGTGAGACTCCTACTCAAGAAAAATTATTAGATCTGGAAAATAAAACATAAATTAAGAGCCACCAAAATTTCAAACAAAAAGTCTTTTTTTTTTTTTTAGTTGGAGTCTCACTATGTCGCCCAGACTGGAGTGCAGTGGCCGCTCCCAGCCACCGCAGCCTCGACCTGCTGGGCTCCGGCGATCTTTCCGCCTCAGCCTTCAAGTAGCTGGAACTACAGGCGCGCGCTACCACGCCCGGCTAATTTTTTTGATTTATTGTAGAGGTGAGGTCTCGCCAAGTTGCCCAGGCGGGTCTCAAACCCTCAGGCTCAGGCAATCCACTCACCTCAGCCTCCCAAGGCGCGGGATTACAGGCTGAGCTACCGAGCCCAGCTAAAAAGTCTTAAAACATTTTTCTTATCTGTCTCAAATTTAATTCTTGTTCTGCTTGATCTTG
>CAUYQG010066217.1:0-13701 GCA_963574415.1 Tarsius wallacei | reverse complement strand
GGAAGCAATTAATGGCAGTAAATACCTGTCTGGGGATGGGGGGACACTTCTTACAAACAAGGGTGCCTGAATGAGACATATTTGTGTACCTAACCCTTAAATGTACCCCTCAATATCACAATAAAAAAAAAAATTGTTTCCAAAAAGCTAACCAATTGTCTCAACATTTTTTAACATTATAAATATTCTTTGTTCTTATTTAATTGTAATAATAGGATTACCAGATTACAAATACTCACTAACATTATAATTAATCTCTTTCTTGGCTGTTTTCTGTTTCTATAACCTGTCTTTTCTCACAGCAGTTTTCTCACCCTTTCTTTATCGTAGGACTCTATACTTTCATTTAATATCTGGCAGGGTATTTGTTTCTTTTCCCTTGCTTCATTATTCTTTAGTTGCATGATCGCCTTTGCTATTTTTTTCCTTTTTATGTGTACAGATGAATTTTGGGTTCACAGTGTTCCGTAACACCCAGATTCTACTGGCATTTTGATTAGAATTGTATTGCTTAAATATATTATTGGAACGAGAATGAGTAATTTTTGATTTCTTTGTTTTCGTATCCAGAATATGGTATATCTCTTGATTTATTCAACTATTTTACATCATTCAGAGAAATTTTAAGTTTTTCTACATTTATCCTTTCCATATCCTTGATCTTTTGTGTTTTCTTTTCTGTATAGTATATTTTTTCATTGTATTTTTTAAATGGTTAGTGTAGACTAAAATTTTATTTAGGATAGATGTATTTTTAAAATAACTTTCTTCTTAGACACTCTGTCATTTTTCCCTCAGAAAAATAACTTTCTAGAAGATGAATTCTCTTAAAGGGAAGTTTTTATCTTTTTTCTATGTTCCAGGACATCTTTAACAACATGAAAATTATCTATGACTTCCAAATCTTCAACAAAGTCTTTCATAAAATTGAAATAAAATGTTATATTTAAAAGCAATTATTTGACAGCTTTTCCAATATTTACTATGCTTTTTTCCTATTTCAGTTAAATTTTATATTATAATTTTAAAATTATTTGTATAATGATACATACGACTGAATTGTTAGATTTTTATGAAATACTCGTTATTACCACAACCAAGTTTTACTAATGATTAACATAAAAATTCAAGAGAGGAGCAATAGCTATTAATGTAGCATTAGCATCTATACTACTCAACACAACTTCCAAGAGGTGCTCTTTTCTGCACTGAAACACATTTTAGCTTTAGAGTGATTGATGGTTACTAACTACATAAGTGGTACAAGTTACCCTAGGAAAGACCTGTCATTGCTTTGTTCTATAGTGTATCCATTTCTATACTTCACTAGAAACATAGTTAGAATGCCCATAGGACTAATGTCCTTTGAAGTAAAAATGGGACTCATAAATTACAAACTGGTTTAGAACTGACTTTGAAAGACCAGGTATATCCTGCTGAAATTATTTGGAAATAAAATTTTACAACATGGCACACTATGATCGCCCCTCTGTTATTGTTTGTCAACTATATCCATCAGCGTACTTAGAAGGTGTTCTGGGCCAAGTAGAAATTGGTATTTCCAATGAGGTAGGAACAAAATTAGCTTTTAAATGTTGCAATTAACAACAAAGTATAGTATTTGATGATGATTTTCATAATTTGTCCATTTGACTATGTCACCTCTCACATTTTTATTTTTCTACATATGTATTTTGTTTTATATTCCTTACTTAGACTAGAAATCATGCTGAATCTCTTATGTTGGATTCAAGAAACAGAACTTCTCACATCAATTCTGTTGTAACTTGAGTCATTATTTTCTACATGGGTACAATTACTAAAAAAATATTTATTCAGTGACTGCAATGTGACTTGGAGTATGTAATCTTCATAAATGTATTACTGGGCAAAAGCAAGTATTTTCAACTTGTTAAATATTGTTCTGTGGCCAAAATAATATACATTTTAATGAATTTTCCATGTACACTTGAAAAAAAATACGTAATCTGTTGCTCTTTAGTGGAATGTTTTATAGATTTCAGTTATGCCAATTTTACTGATAGTGTTGTTCAGGTCATTAATACTCTTACTGACTTTCTTCCTCCTCATTCTATCAATTATTTGAAGAGAGGAGAGGTATTGAAATCCTCAGCTGAAGTTTTAGATTGACATATTCTCTTTTTAATTCTCTCAGATTTTGTTTCATGAATTTAGAATCTCTGCTATTAGATGCATATACATTAAGAATTGTTATGCATTCTTGAAGAATAGATCTCAGCATCTCTGTGTCATAGCCTCTTTATTCCTGATGTACCTTGTTTAAAGTTCATTTTGTTTAATATTAATATAGCTACTTCAGATTTACTTTGCTTATTGTTTCCATAGTACTATATTATCACATTTTTACTTTTAGCAGATCTATGTCTCAATGTCTAAAGTGTTTTGTTTTGTTTTGTTTTGACAGCTTCCCAGAGTTAGCCCAACTGTGAGGTTTGAGGGCTAGACTGTGAGATTTGAGGTCAACACAAGACTGCCATCAGTTCTGACACCAACTTAAAGTTCAGGGAGTTCCCCAACTACCCTCAGGTTTAATACATCACTAGAAAGATTCATGATGTATTAAAGAATTCTCTAAAATCTATTATACTTGTGGCTAAACTTTATTATAGGGAAAATATATAGATCAAAAACAGCCAAAGGAAGGGATACAAAGAGAAAGACCAGGAGGGTTTCAAAAGCAAAGAATTCTTCAAATATTTCATTGGTTCAATTCTATGATCACATTCTGGAATTCTATTTACCTGCATTTTATATCATTTGATCTTGTTCCAGAGCTCAAATGCTTTGTGGTTGTTGATTTCTTTCCTCATTCTTTTTTCTCTTTATGTTTCAGTTTGTGTAACTTCTATAGATTTGTCTTTCTGTTCACTGATTCTTTCCTCAGCTGTGTTGAGTCTACTATTGAGATCTCCAACACTGTTGAGTAAAAGTTTGAGAACTTCATCACTGTTGCTATGTTTCTCATTTCAGGACTTCCATTTGATTAAGTTTTCATTTCTCTCTCTGCAGATATTGCTTATTTCTTACCCTCTTCATCAGGAACTTTGCCATATTAATTATAGTGAAATAGTTATTTTATATTTCTTGAAAGATGGTTCCAATATCTTTTATATCTGAGTCTAGCATCTTTGTCTGTTGGATTGGATTGTTTTCTTATTACTATATTTTAGATTTTTAAAAATTATTTTTATTAATAGGTACACATCTGTGTAAGACACTAAACACTGAGCTTATTTTTAATTAGCTCACCTTTATTTCATCTAGGTCTTCATTTAAGGAACTTGAGTCCGTAGAAATAGGAGATAGGCTGGCTTCACATTTTGTTCTGGCTAAGTATGCTCTCAGCACATTATGGACTTCAACATTCTCTTAGCAATACATTTTTTACTTCTTGCCAAAGGATATTTTGTTTGTTTGCTTGTTTTGTTTGCTTGTTTTTTAAAAACCTGTTCCACACTCCGCTTTCATCTGCTCTACAAATTGATAGGAAGGGTCTATTGGGTGTGAGTTACTTGTTACTTGATGTTGGTTAACCTGGCAGTGGGGAGTGGGGTGTGAGTATTCTTGTTGCTCTGTTAGAGCTTTAGGCAGAGCTTTTGTGGGTTTTGAGGGTTCACTTTCTTCAGTGTCCCTTTCTTCTCTTAGCCTAGTAAATAGTTAATTTCTCTTCCATGAATGAAAGAACTTTTTCTGTTCCCTTTTTCTAGCTACAATAGATTTTCTCTTGTCTTTAGGGCAATTATATTTGCTTGCCCCTATTCTCACAGATGAAGGCTTTTGTTCCTAGGGGAGATAAAGGTAAAAGGGCCCCATTTGGAGTGCCTTTCTCACAACTGTTCCCCTTCTCCAGTTTTTTACGATGAGAAAAGTTTCTCGGGACCCTTCTAATTTTGCGTGTAATTATCTGATAGAGTTTGTCTAAGAAAAATCTGCTAGGATGTGAGGACAATTCTTGTATTCGCAGCTATCTTTCTAGTGCACATTTGGCTGCCCTCTACCCATTTGCCAATCATCCTGGTTGAACCTTTATGAGCAGAGTCTGGCTGCATCTTGCCCAGATAAGCTAGAGTTGGTGTCTCTCCTCTCCCTGAAGGTGATTGTCTCTCTTTATATTTGGAGCCAGTCGCTTGCCTTGTAACTTAAAAACTTTAATAGGTTCAAAAAAAGTCATGAACTTGATGTTCATCAAGTTATTTTTTGTTGTATATTTGAGAGTGATGTTGTTTTCAACTCTCAATATCCCTAAATGGAAACCAGAAATACCATAGGGAGTATTTTTAATTGTCATATGAAACTCTGCTTAGGAAATGCTATAAAGCGGTACACACTGATAAGCTTCATTATTATAAGATTATTTGTTTGTTTGTTAAGTCAGTACCCAAATATTTGTTTAGTGACTCTCTTGACTTTGTTTTTTTCTAAACAAATAATTATATCACAGAAATAACTTTCTGTGCATCTGGGATGAAATATAAAAAATATTTTTAAAGCTATAACAAAAAGAGGAAAATAAGAACGTCAACATTATTTCCATTAAGACATAGATTTATATGCACAAAATGGCTCATTTGATTCAAGACTATGTTTGATAGATACAATTGTTTGAAATTAAGGATAAATTAAATTTTATGTGTTCATTTATTCAGAAGTTTTAATAAGCAAAGACTGAATTCTACTATTATCTAAATGATACTTTTAGGAAAGCACCACAAGAGCTTCCGCATAATTTGACTGTTGTTAAAATAATAGTTTACATTTACATTTTATAAATAAATTTAGTACTTGACAATAAGAACAAAACAGTTGCTCAAAGTTATTTACTTAATGAATCTGTTTTCATTTCTATCATTAAACACCTTTGATTTGTCATTGCTAAGATCACTGCACAAAGATTAAACATCCAGTAAGTCAGCATGTGGAGTTAAAAATCAAATGTTGTAGAAGGCTATTGTTTAGTATATAGAAGAAGAAAAAAAAAACTGGAGAAAAAATACAAAGTCATCAGTTATATTTAGTCCAGGGAAGTTATTTAAATAAGTTAAGTTTGATGTATCTACCAAAAATCTATTCCACAAGAATTTGTAGGGATTCAAAAGCTTTCCAAAATATGCTAAAGCCTCAAATTAAATAGATTTTTATCAAAAGTAGACTGCACCTTGAGAAAAAGCAGACACAAATAATTTTCTCATATTTTATCCTAAATAAATGCCTAAACTTATTGCTTACAGGTGATCAAATATTCTCCTATCTTACAAGCAAAACCAGACATAGGCTCAGCCTATAATCAACTGTCTTTTGGTCAAACCAAGAACAGAATGTGACTTTATGTCTGAGCAATGCACTTAATTCTGGCAGCCTGACTTCTTAGGGCTTTACTCATCAAAAGCTCAGCACATAAACACACTGCCTGCAGCCTTGCATTGATTGTCAGCACAATTAATTGTAGGGAAACTGCAGCTTTATTAAGTGTGGGGTACTAACAATAAAAACATCACTATTTATAACACAGAGCATGGCGGGATATCTATACAAATAAAATATAGCAATAATAAACAAAAGGCCAGCCTGTAGTTCCATAGAAAAACATCAATGAATTTGTTTTAATGCCAAGTCACAACAGGATACTCAAGTGTCCCTGAGCATAAGATACTGCAACCGCTACCAAAAAACAAGAGCTTTTCGTGAAGTCTGAAATGTGAAAAGTGGATGTCAACCAGTCTCTTCAAAACTATTTCTTATAGTTTTGAATTTCCACTGTTCCTTTGGCCAACTACAGAGATGCTGTCTAGGTAGAAGAGAGAAGAGAAATGTCATACAATCCAGTTCCAGTAGTTTCTCCCCATCCATGGTTTTGCTTTTTTATGGTTTTAGTTGCCCGGGGTCAATCCACATCAGAAAGGAGGTGAGTACAGTACAATCAATACTTTGAAAGAACAGGAGAGAGACAGCTTTCAAATAACTTTTATTATAGTATATTGTTATAATTGTCCATTTTATTATTAGTTATTGTTGTTATTCTCTTTCTCTGCCTAATTTATAAATTAGACCTTATTATAAATGTGTATATATAAGAAAAAAATAGTATATAGAGAATTTGGTACTATCTATGGCTTCAGGCATCCAGTGAGGGTCTTGGAACATATCCCATGCAGGTGAGGGCGTGACGACGGCATATATAGTATTGGAAAATGTTCTCATAAATATTTTCATCACGAACTCGTCATTTTTTTATTTTTATTGTTTTGAATTTTTTATTTTAAAGATGTGGGGTATGATTCAGGGTTAAGTATACAAATGTTCATTATACAGGTACCCCTGTTGATTAGGTGTGCTTCCTCCTTCCCCCGGCAGAATCCCACTACTGCCAGTCCCATCCCTCCCCCCACAAAACCCGGGCAATTTCTCACTACTGATTAGTATTTTAAAATACTAGCAATGGTATTTTAAAAGCAGATACATCTTGATACATTCTGGGAAATATAATTTGTATATTTGTGTCACTGAGTAAACTCTCTGGTATTAAAGATGGAAGTCTTCATTAGAAATTCAGATTAAGGTGTTAAAATGAAGAGAGAAGTTTTTACCTATATTGTTTCACTTATATAGATATTTATTACTGCAATTTTGCATTAGTGTTATCTAAACCTTATGAGTGGCTAACACATTTGAGAAAAAAGGAGGAGGAACTATGTAGAGACTTACATGTATTGAACACTGTATAAAATATTTGCAGACCAGTGGTTGCCCCCAATATGACACTTGGTTTGTTCCACCACATAGAAATATGGTAATAATTATGATCAAAGAGTCTATGTAATATAGCTTGATTGTAAAGGAAAACTTTAAAAATGATATGTCGGCCAGGGTCCATGGCTCAGCCTGTAATCCTAGCACTTTGGGAGGCTGAGGTTAGTGGACTTCCTGAGAGCCCAGGTTCGAGACCAGCCCAGAAAACTTGGTGAGACCTCATCTCTACAATAAATTTTTTAAAAATTAGCTGGGCATGGTAGTGCACACCTGTAGTTCCAGCTAATTGGAAGGCTGAGTTGGAAGGATCTCCGGAGCCCAGCTGGTCGATGTTGGGGTGGCCATAAGCATGTCACTGCACTCCAGTCTAGCCGAGAGAGTAAGACTCCAACTCAGAAAAAAAAAAAGAAGTCTAGAGCAGCTAAATTAGAGGAAAAACCAAATTCATATTATTAAACATCCACATTTTAATTATTTTATCGATAGGTGGTATGAACCTATCAATCTTGGCAGTAGTGATGCTGAGACTCAAACCAATTCCTTTCATATATATTGGGTCCAACATACCACAGCACCTGGTGTAACACACAGAGAGACAAATGGTTTCATAAGGCCACTTAATTATGGAGAAGGTTAAATACATTGAAATGTAAGCAGATATTTTCTTTATAACATATGTGTATCTGGTACCCTGCTGAGTGTATTATGCGTATTGTACTTGTTAATGCAGAACCTCTGGTTCATGCACAGAAATATTCTCAAATATTACTGAGAACAAACCCTAAATTTAACATGAAAAATTGAGACTCATTGATGTTAAAATAACCTTTCAGTTTCTCCTGCTGTTTGATGACAGAAGCAGCCTAGAAATGTCCTTTTACTTTTTCCTTAAGCCCTGAAGCGTACACTAAGCCACCATTGAACAAGCAACTACTGTATCATATGTGATTCCATTAAAAACTGTAACAGTAGATATATAAAAACACTATATTTGAATTGGAGTCTCACTCTGTCGCCCAGGCTGGAGTTCCGTGACATGCTCACAGCCACCACAGACTTGACCAGCTGGGCTCCGGTGACCCTTCTGCCTCAGCCTTTCAAGTAGCACCATGCCCAGCTAGTTTTTGTGGTTTAATTTGGAGATGAGATCTTGCCAAGTTTCCCAGGCTAGTCTCGGACCCCCAGGCTCAGGCAATCTTCTCACCTCAGCCTCCCAAAGTGCTGGGATGATAGGCTGAGCCACCGTGTTCAGCAAGTAGAGATACTTTAGCAAGGAAAAACAATTCTAAAATGCAGGACTGAATTGAGGTGCAAAACGTTAAAATATCTTCTAACTTGTCACATCACAAACACAAAACTCCTTAAGTACAGAAAGCGATATCTTACCATCTTTGTAGTTTCAAGCATACAGGTATAAATAAAACACTTTTGCAGTTCTTTCCAGTAACCTACACCTTCATTTCTTTATCCCTCTTTGCAAAATATGAAGTTTTCAGTCTCTCCCCTCAAAACGTGTCTTCTGGATGGAGGGTTTCCTTTAAAAGAATTTGGAATGTCATTTTGCAGTTACTATCCTATTTGAGGAGAAGATAGAAGGAGAAAGAAGCAGAAGTCACCCAGAGCTTCTGTGAAGAATGTGAAAGAACATTTACAACTTGCTGTTTGTAATCCTAGGCTACTCTTTCATCAGAAATAACAAAATAGGCCTGGCATGGTAGCTCCTGCCTATAATCCCAGCAGTTTAGAAGGCTGAGGTGAGAGAAGACCACCTGAGCTCAGGCGGTCAAGACTGTGGTAAGACATGATCCTGTCACTGCACTCCAGCCTGGGCAACAGAGTGAGATGCCAGCCAAAACAAAAAACAAAAACAAACAAACAAAACACGATGAAATAACAAAGCACAGCACAACAAAGTTCATATTTGATAAAAGACAAAACACATACATACACACTCTCAGGCATTGAAAATAAGCTTCTTCAAGTCATCTGCTTCCGTCTGGAGGCCTGATCTAGTTTCATAGTCCAGATAAGGCATACTCCTGGGCCCAAAGTGAAAACATAGTAGGTACAGATAGAGCCAGCTTCTGAATAAATTCTTACATTTTTCTTGAAAGTCTATGTTTAAATTGAGGTAAAGACCGTGGGAGATAAATGTTATCTCTTAAAATTAAGAGATAAGAGATCACGTTATATAAATTGTATCTCTTAAAATGTTGAACTACTAGCAAGTTTTGACACAACTCTCCTCTGGTTAAACATCAGCAACAACTTTATTTATGAGACACTTGATATCCGGCATATTCCATTCAGTCACTTCTAATTTAAGCTATATTTACATGTATGTATACACATATATATACACACACACACCTGATTTTAGATAATAAGCAAATATATATAATGTATTTTATATGTTTTATATGTTCACATATATATAATACATATTTTATATGAATTATATGTATACATACATATATACTTACTATTTATTTGTCTCTAGCCTTGGAGTCAAGTTCAAGCATGCAACCATATCCTCATCGTTGCATGATCTTGAGAAGATATCGATTCCTTTTGTCTTCAGTTTTCAATCATTTGTAGATTATAACTAAGACTATCATAAATCTCCCTTTTACTGGAGAGAGGTATCAGAAAACAAGAACTGGAAGCTCCTAGAACAACTTAGGAAGTTGGGGGAATCCCAGAATGGAATATAGCTTGAAGCACACAATGTAACCGTACTTCAAATGTACAAAACATCCTTACTGAAGAGGCTATAGGCAAAGTTTCTGATCCCAGTAACTGTGAAAATGAGTGGAGTGTTTAAGACCAAAGGTGAAAGAATCTTTAGGTAAGCATTCCATTCTAGCTGATACAGTTGTTCTGACAGATCAAGGAGTTACTTTCTGTACAAATCTTTATATATTTCTGTCTATGATTGCTTGTGCTTATAATAAACTGAATATAAGTTCATAAGATGTCTCCAATTCTAATTTATTACCACATAGATCATCCCAGCCTCTTCCCCTAGCTTATCTGAAACCAGTAGTGAAAAACCTGGCTTCTGTCATCTGCTACACATTTACTTGTTTGCACAATTTCAGCATACATGAACAGTAGGTATCAAAATTGCTAACTCATACAATGGGAAACAACTGTATCAGCTAGAATGGAGTGCTTACATAAAGATTCTTTCACCTTTGGTCTTATGCATTCCACTCATTGTCACAGTTACTGGGATCAGAAACATTGCCTATACCTTCTTCAGTAAAGATGTTTTATACATTTGAAATACAGTTACATTGTGTGTTTCAAGCCACATTCCATTCTGGAATCCCCCAACTTCCTAAATTATTATTATTTTTTACATTGACACACATTAAGTTTCACTCTTTGTGCTACAAAGTTTTATCAGTTTTGAAAACTACATTGTGTCATGTATCCATCATAAAGTAGAATCACTGCCCTAAAAAAAATCCCTGTGTTTCACCTATTCAGCTCCATTCCACCAGTCACTTCCTACATCCCTGTCATTCACTGATTTGTTTTCATCTCATAGTTTTACCGTATGTGTGTGTGTGTGTGTGTGTGTGTATGTGTGTGTGTTTGTGTGTGTGTGTCAGAGTCTAACTCTGTCACCCAGGCTGGAGTACAGTGGCACACTTATGGCCACCACTGCCTTGAAATGCTAAGCTCAGGCGATCCTTTCAGCTTAGCCTTCCTTGTTTCTTCCTGGAACTACAGGAGTGCGCCCACACACCCAGCTAATTTTTTTAAAATTTTGTTTTATTTTATTTTTTATTAATTGTAGAGATGAGGTCTCGCCAAGTTGCCCAGGCTGGTGTCGAACTCCTGGGCTCAGGTAAATCTTTCCTTGGCCTTCCAAAGTGCTGGAATTATTGGCATGAGCCGCTGCACCTCACCAGTATTACCTTTTCAAGATGTCATATAATTGGAATTATAGACTAGGTTCTTTCTGAACTTTTTTTTTTTTTTGAGTTGGAGTCTCACTCTGTCGCCTAGACTGGAGTGCAGTGTCCGCTCCCGGTCACCGCAGCCTCGACCTGCTGGGCTCCGGCAATCCTTCCGCCTCAGCCTTCCAAGTAGCTGGAACTACAGGCGCGCGCTACCACGCCCAGCTAATTTTTTGATTTATTGTAGAGATGAGGTCTCACTTTCCCAGGCGGGTCTCGAACCCGCGGACTCAGGCAATCCACTCACCTCAGCCTCCCAAAGGCGCGGGATTACAGGCTGAGCCACCGAGCCCGGCTTAATTATCTTTTAATGTCCTTTCTAGCACCTTCCTTAAGTCTGTCATACTCCTTTAAGATATATAATGAGCCCATGTCAAAGATTTACTTAACTCTAATGTGGGAACCAGCATGATGACAGGGCTAATTCAAAGGAGGATGTGTGAGACTGAAATGTATGTAGGCAGTGAAAGAAAGCAGTTTTTTCCAGGGCAAAACAAAGAGACAGATAAAACCACAAGTCTCAAGGGGTATTTTTTCTGCTGGAGAGAATTCATTTACATTTTGCCAGATGAAAATCACCATTTTCAAATTATCAGTCTTCTATGAGTCATTTTCTTACCTTGCAGAGTCTATTCCCTAGTCAGTCGTAAACAGGAAGTCACACGGAACTCTTTTCTTTAGCATTGGACGACTGACTACCAGCCAGGCATGTCATTGATACTCTAGTATGACTTCAGGACATGCTGTCATCTTCTTGCCTTATTTCCAAGTTTTGGACAATTTTTCGTAACATTTTCCCATTTGATTGAAATTATTTTGGATGGTGTTATTTCCGTGTCTTCCTAATGACCCTTCCTGGCGTCCCGCAGGTCACTGTGGTCTCTTCGCTCTTTTTGCTCTGTAGGAACTCACTACACAATGACAAATGGAGGCAGCATTAACAGCTCCACACACCTGCTCGACCTTCTGGATGAGCCGATCCCAGGTGTGGGCACATACGATGATTTCCATACTATCGACTGGGTGCGAGAGAAGTGTAAGGACAGAGAAAGGCATAGACGGGTAAGTGCGTTTTTAAAAATATAGTGCATGTTTAGCTCAGATAATGCGTTTCTACCAGTGATCTCAGGCTGCCAATTACATATTATACATTAAAATAAATGTAAGTAACGTTCTACATTTCATATGTAATGCATTGTTTTTTTAAGTTGGAGTCTCACTCACAAGTTGGAGTGCAGTGGCATGCTCATGGCCACCCCAGCGTCAACCTGCTGGGCTCTGGTGACCCTTCCGCCTCAGCCTTCCAAGTAGCCGGAACTATAGGCACGTGCCACCATGTCCAGCTCATTTTTTATTTATTGTAGAAATGAGGTCTCACCAGGTGCCCAGGTTGGTCTCGAACCCATGGGCTCAGGCAATCCACTCACCTTGGCCTCCCAAAGTGCTGGATAACAGGCTGAGCCACCAAGCCTGGCCTTATATAACATTATTATTTAGTTTATTTATACCCCATATCTTCCCAGAAAGGGTTTGAGGGTAGCTTAAAAACAGAGAAACACAATAAGAAGACAAAATAGGAAGAAAAGCCCAGCAGTAGAAGAGAGCATGCCAAGGTCAGCAGCTGAGGCAAGAGAAGAACCTTGTTAATGATTCTTATTTTTAAAGAAGAAGAAGTGGCCGGATGGTGGTTCACGCCTGTAATCCCTGCACTTTGGGAGGCCGACGTGGAAGGATCACTTGAGCCCAGGAGTTCGAGAACAGCCTGGGCAATGTAGTGAGACCTCGTCTCTACAAAAAGTAAAAAAATGAGCCGACCATGCTGGTACATGCCTGTATTCCCAGCTACTCGGGAGGCTGAGGGAGAAGAATCTATGATTTATATGATTTTGTAATGTGAATGATAATTTGGAAAATATCAATTTATTTATGCATATCTTTCACTTTGACACCTTTCATTATATAATATTTTTTTAAAAATCACATTTGCTAATTTCAGCACTGATCCTGTCAGAAAAGTCTTTAAGTATTGGGAACCTATTATCCTCACAGTGATGAATCCAAGTTTTCCAAATTTTTAATTTTTTCCTTTAAAGCTCAAATTCTGTCATTGGCAACAAATACACATTTATTTTACTTGAAATGACAGGGTCGCTTTGTTCATTATTGAGAAATACCTGTTAAGTTTCTAATTCTGAAATTATAGTCTGGTGTCATTCTTTCTTTCACCTGTGTTCTGTGTAAGCTGGTGTTCCATATGTATGTCTAGCTTACTTTCATTACTATAGAGCTTACCCTCTAGTTCTTAAGCCTATATCCCTTTTAAGCCATGCCAGAATCCCAACACCACAAGCATAGTAGTTTCATTAACTCCATAGCACACACACAACAGAGTCAGAATAACAGACTAACATTGGTAGACACTTATAGCCATCTTACTCTTTTTCCTAACACTGCGCCTGTCTCATTCTTTCTTAATTGCTGCAGATTTTTTCATGACATTTTTACTTAAACCAATGCTATATTGATGAACACTTAAGTGATCTTCAGGGTTTTTTTAGGACCAGTGATGAGTGAACACCCTTGTTCATAGTCTCTTTTTGTACTTGGCATACTGCATCAAGCAGGTGTTTGTTAGGTGACTGTGGTGCTTTTCCAGCAGTTGTCTACAGAGAATAGCAGTGACTCAGTCTGAAGATGACTTGATATTGCATCATTTATTTAACATTTAGTTTTTTGGTTGTTTTTTTTTTGAGTCGGACTCTCACTCAGTCGCCCAGACTGGAGTGCAGTGGCTGCTCCTGGCCACCGCAGCCTTGACCTGCTGGGCTCCGGCGATCCTTCCGCCTCAGCCTTCCAAGTAGCTGGAACTACAGGCGCGCGCTACCACGCCCGGCTAATTTTTTGATTTATTGTAGAGATGAGGTCTCACCAAGTTGCCCAG
>CAUYQG010066216.1:0-30708 GCA_963574415.1 Tarsius wallacei | reverse complement strand
AGCCGCTGCCCGCCGGCGGTGGGCGTGGGCGTGGGGGCAGCCACGGGACCCCGGCGTGCCCGCCGCCTGGAAGCTTCCAGCCGGCCCCCTCCTACCGGCTTAGCCGGATCCGCGGCAGGGTGGGAAGCGACCCGGGAGAGTGAGGAAATGAAACTCCGGGCAAGGACCACGGGTGCAGACCCCGTGACCCTTCCCCACCCAGGAAAATGCCGCGCTCCCTGACGTCCCCAGCGCACCAAGTGGTAGACGTGAGGATGGCAAAAGAGACCCCCACCCAGGAGGAGCACCCGCTTGGGGGAGGGGGTGCCGTTTGTCCATTTCTGACACTCCCGCCCAATACCCCAAGCACCAAAGGGCCTTCGTGTTAAGGCCGCGCTCTCCTTCCCCGAGACGTGTTGCTTGCAGCGCAGAATGGTTTGTGCTTAGACAAGCGTGGGAAAAATGTTTTCCCCCTCGGAGAATGAGTCTTTGGGACCCCCCCAGTGCTCCTCCCTCCCCTCTTCCCTCCCTTGGGAGTCTTCACACAAAACGTTAATCCCAGCTCCTCCACGGGGTCCTCCCCCCCCCCCCACGCCGCCTGGGAGTGGCCTCTTTGTGTGTATTGGTTGTTTTGTTTTGTTTTTCCTCCCAAGTTTTTTTTCTTCCCTCCGGTGGGCGGGGCAGAAGAGTTAGCCAAGATGTGACTTTGAAACCCTCAGAATCTCAGCGCCCTTTTGTTCTAAACAAAGAATTTTGTAATTGGTTCTACTAAAGAGGGCTATAATGAAGTGACTGTGGGGGAAGATGGGGAGGAGTGTTGTCGCATTCTACAGTAATTCTCTTGTGCCCCAGCCCCGGTACTTCAGAATTTCCTGAAGAAACCTACCCTGAATTGAGTTTTATCAATTGCTTTTTTAAGTCCCAAAAACGTTTTTTAAAACTTGGGTAATGCCTGCTGAACTTGGAAGTGAATATCCATTCCCTTGCCTCTTTTGCAGATATACACTTCAGATAACTACACGGAGGAGGTGGGCTCAGGGGACTATGACTTAATAAAAGAGCCCTGTTTCCGGAATGAAAACGTCGATTTCAACCGGATCTTTCTGCCCACCATCTACGCTATCATCTTCTTGACTGGCATAGTGGGCAACGGATTGGTCATCCTGGTCATGGGTTACCAGAAGAAACTGAGAAGCATGACGGACAAGTACAGGCTGCACCTGTCTGTGGCCGACCTCCTCTTTGTCATCACGCTTCCCTTCTGGGCGGTTGACGCCGTGGCAAACTGGTACTTTGGGAAGTTCCTGTGCAAGGCGGTCCATGTCATCTACACAGTCAACCTCTACAGCAGTGTCCTCATCCTGGCCTTCATCAGTCTGGACCGCTACCTGGCCATCGTCCACGCCACCAATAGTCAGAAGCCAAGGAAGCTGCTGGCTGAAAAGGTGGTCTATGTTGGCGTCTGGATCCCCGCTCTCCTGCTGACTATTCCCGATTTCATCTTTGCCAACGTCAGTGAGGCAGAAGACAGATACATCTGCGACCGCTTCTACCCCAGTGACCTGTGGGTGGTTGTGTTCCAGTTTCAGCACATCATGGTTGGCCTTATCTTGCCTGGTATCATCATCCTCTCCTGCTATTGCATTATTATCTCCAGGCTGTCCCACTCCAAGGGCCACCAGAAGCGCAAGGCCCTCAAGACCACAGTCATCCTCATCCTGGCTTTCTTTGCCTGCTGGCTGCCTTACTACATTGGGATCAGCATCGACTCCTTCATTCTCCTGGAAATCATCAAGCAAGGGTGTGAGTTTGAGAACACTGTGCACAAGTGGATTTCCATCACCGAGGCCCTAGCTTTTTTCCACTGTTGCCTGAATCCCATCCTCTATGCTTTCCTTGGAGCCAAATTTAAAACCTCTGCCCAGCACGCACTCACCTCTGTGAGCAGAGGGTCCAGCCTCAAGATCCTCTCCAAAGGGAAGCGAGGTGGACATTCGTCTGTTTCAACTGAGTCTGAGTCTTCAAGTTTCCACTCCAGCTAACAATGATGTAAAAGACATTTTTTTATACCATAAAGAACTTTTTTTTAAGTTACACATTTTTCAGATGTAAAAGACTGACCGATACTGTACAGTTTTTATTGATCGTTGGATTTTGTCTTGTGTTGCTTTAGTTTTTGTGAGGTTTAATTGACTTATTTATATAAATATTTTTTTGTTTCATATTGATGTGTGTCTAGGCAGGACCTGAGGACAAGATCTTAGATGCTGTATGTCTGGTTGTAGGACCGTAGAAAAGGGAACTGAACATTCCAGAGTGTGTAGTGAATCACGTAAAGCTAGAAATGATCCTCAGCTGTTTGTGCATAATCTGTCCATTCCCGTGGAACATCTTTTTCTCCCCCTGTTCTTAAGTGGTTTGGTTACACTATGTGATTTTGCTGTAGAAGATTTGGCACTTATATCCAAAGCCTAAAGTGATATAGAAATGCTGATTTTTCAGTTTTCAGGAGTGGGTTGATTTCAGCATACACAATGTACAGTCTTGTATTAAGTTGCTAATAAAAACACACGATAAACTTAAGTGTCATGTTCTGATTTCTGTTGGCATTCTTTTGGCTGACAGAAGACAAAAATAATAGCCATGTTTATGGCATGCAAGGTACTGTCCGAGGTATTTTCATGGTAATGTTTTACTCAAACTTTGTCACAACTCTATAATCAATTCTGCTTCTGTTGCTACTTGGATTTTTTTTTTTTTTTTTTTTTTGAGTTGGCGTCTCACTCTCGCCCAGACTGGAGTGCAGTGGCCGCTTCCAGCCACCGCAGCCTCGCCTTTCTGGGCTCCAGCGATCCTTCCACCTCAGCCTTCCAAGTAGCTGGAACTACAGGCACGCGCTACCACGCCCGGCTGATATTTTGATTTATTGTAGAGATGAGGTTTCGCCTGCCCAGGCGGGTCTCGAACCCGCGGGCTCAGGCAATCCACTCACCTCAGCCTCCCAAGGCGCGGGATTACAGGCTGAGCCACCGAGCGCGGCTGCTTCTACTCTTCAGTATGTAAATATTAAATGGGGATGGGCAGCCCGGAACTGCTACTAACGGAGTTCTTATCAAGGGCAAGAAGCTGCATCTACACACGGACTATTTTTCTCATAGCAATCCAAAGAGGAAGGCACGATTATTATCCTATCAGATTAGAAAAATAAGACTCTAATACTTTATTTTAACTTGCCCCAATTCAAGCAGCAGTGGGTGACAGAGCTGAGAATTGAATCCCTGGTTTTATCATTCTGGAGCCAGTGCTCCCACCACGGCCCCGGGTCTCTCCTTCAGTCCGTTCTTCATGCATGCATGAGGGAGTGTGACAGTAACTTTGCAGTGGCCATGCGCCTCAACAATTTGCTCCTGAAAGAGTTCTGTTGGATAGAAGCAACAGCCACAGCAAAGTCAGTGATTCCTGATTCATAATTTGCTGTGGCAACTCAGGTCTCTCTGAGCAAATGGCTCTCACTTGCGAATATCTATCAGTAGAATCATCTGGATAAAACCATGAAAAACATACCAATGCCCTAGTTCCACCCTAAAGGTTTTAATTGAACTGGTTGAGGATGGGGTTCAAACATGGACATTTTAAAAGAGCTTCTCTAATGTGAAGCCAGGGCTGGGAGCTATTGATGAAAACCATTCCATCAGCCCACATCCAGGAATACCAAATCCCATCCCAAGTGCTTGCTCTGAATTTCCTCTTCCAGTGCCCTTAATTGCGCTCTACATTTCTGTGCCTTCAAATAGAAGGAAAAGGAAATTCCTGTTTTCTTCTCACTGTTTCCTGCGAGTTCTGTTTTTCCTCCATGCTGCAAAGGAGAGATTTAAAGGCCAGATTTTCCACTAACTGGTTTCTTCTCTGAGTTTATTGTTTGGGGAGGAAGAAAGAACAAGCTATTTATATATATATGGTTCAAATCCTAACTCTACTTCTTACTATCTACAAGGCCTTGATCAACACTTAACCCTTTTTCAGGTCTCAGTCTTCTAATCTGTAAAATGGACATAAAGATGCCTATGAGCGTAAAACAAGAGGATTCATATTGTAGCCTGGTAAAGGATAGTCATTCAACATATATTAGTTACCTCCCTTTTCCAGAGCCCTATAGTCCTGTTACTAGTAGTTACGTGGATGAATCCTTTCCTGATTTCCATCTTATTAGTGTGCTTAGGTCTCAAGCCAAGATTTTTAAACATCCTCCCTTTCAAATATGGAGTCTTCTCCTTCCCAGCAGAATTAAGTGTCAGAAGCTCCAAAATGTTAAAAACAATTCACTTTGGGTGGACTTTCATTTTATTGGTAAAGGGCTTTCTGCTCGCTAGCTGTTTATAAGATCTATTTATTTATCTACTCCCATATACTTTTGTTTTGTGGAAAAGACCCCACAGACCATGAGCTTTCTTTTGTTATCAACTGCTCATTCTGTTTTCTTCCCCATTGCCAAGCCCCTTGTTAGAGATAGAATGGGACATACTTGATTATTGACTCCAGGATAAAGTATTCTACTTCTATTCCAAACTAACATCAGAACCTAAAGCACAGACACTGTTGTGTGTCTATGATGCTTGTGATATCCATGGTCTATAGACATCAGATTCACCAAACATATTGGTGCCTGGCAAAGGACCGAGCACATTCTAGGAGCATAGTAAGTGCTTTTACCAGAAGTCTATCTTTAGGAATTCAT
Source organism: Tarsius wallacei (assembly GCA_963574415.1). Classification (NCBI taxonomy): domain Eukaryota; kingdom Metazoa; phylum Chordata; class Mammalia; order Primates; family Tarsiidae; genus Tarsius; species Tarsius wallacei. Next base: position 25,994 of record CAUYQG010066216.1, on the reverse strand, counting down.
GTTCTCCAATCTACAACTGCCAGACAGAATCGTTTGATTAAGTTAAGGACACAGGGTTGCAGACTGACAAAAGCCTTTCTAAACCTGGAGCCTTGTAAGACCTTATATACTTGTTACCTATGTTTCACACAGAATTTTTATGCCCAACAGATGTTGGCTTATTATATCAGGAGGGCAGACAATCATTCTGCCCCATGACCACAGATTCCTTCTATTCCATGTTGCATGTTTGCATAGCATATGCATCCTGTGTTCAAATACACTTAGTTATTACTAGAACAGGATGAGGGCTGTTGCCTAGGAAAGGAAGAATCAGAGCATTGTTACCTGCAGAAGCCTTCATTCTCTATTTGGTGGCCTTGCTGTCAGATGATACGTAGCATATTTGATTCTTCAGGTACACACATTTTAAAAAATCAACCCAAATGTCTTTTTCCTTTTGAACTGGACACACTTGCCTATGCAATTTATTTCTTCAACTCAAGGTTTACTCCCCTCAATGCCCAGTCGCTCTCTGGGAAAATGACAGATGGATATTCCAACAGAGCTTTCTGATCATCTCCAGGATTTATGTGGGACTCCTTTACATAGTAAATGTCTGCAGTGCATTTGGAATTACATTGGCTGTATGAAAATCATTTGACACTCCATAAATCAGGATCTCTTCAAATGTTTGTTGAATGAATGAATGAGCTTGTCTTTGACAAGAATTTTTTAAAAGCTTGATTTTTAAGGACGCACCCCTATATCCCTTAGAAAGCTCTGAAGAGTCTCACTTGGGGCACCCTCCCCAATCCTTGTTGTGGTTGATGTGCGCCTCATTTGTCATTCTTTTTCTGACTATTGTGGGAGTTCTCAGGGATTTATCTGAGTCACAGATGGTCATGTGAATTTGGAGGGTCAATGTGAAGCTGACAGGGGTGCTGCTTGACCCAGTATCTGCCTGCACAAATAAAATGCAAATCTCATAATAAATGTTCTTTCAAGGGTTCTTTATTAAGGCATAATGTGATCATGGTGTGAAAGTTAAAATGCATTTCATTAATGAAATCATTACCACTCAGGAGAGAAGTTGTATAAAAAATGGGTTGCTAGGTTAGGCACGATGACACAAATCCGTAATCCCAGCATTTTGGGAGGCCGAGGCAAGAGGATTGCATGAGCCCAGGAGTTCGAGACCAACCTGGACAACTTGGTGAAACCTCTTCTCTACAATGTATCACAAAATTAGCCAGGCATGGTACCACATGCCTGTAGTTCTGGCTGCTTGGAAAGCTGAGACCGAAGGATTGCCTGAGACCAGCAGTTTAAAGCTGGGGTAGCCGTGAGTGTGCCACTGCATTCCAGCCTGGGTGACAAAGACTCTGACTCAAAAAAAGGGGGTGGATACTGTTGAAAACTGCAAACTCTGATAACCAGACTCCTTTTCTAAAAATGTAAATCCAGTAAATAAGGAGAGAGTTAGAAAAACTTTAGGATTAACTGCTAAATTCAAATATACCTCTGGAAAAATAAATTTCTCCAGGAAGTTTTAGTATCCAGAACAGTGGGCAGATAGAAGCTTTGTCTCAGCTGAGGCTCTAACCTTTCTTAGCTGTGTGACTTTGAGTTGGTCACTGAATCTCTCAGATTTCATCTTCTTTGTGTGAAAAATGAGAAGGCTGAACTAAGGTCTCATGCTCTATTCTAATTTAAAATTAGAAAATTAAATAATTCCACTCATTCTAGTTATTAGAATGCCTGTGGGCCATTAAACATATCCCCTTCATTCACTGCCAAATCTGGAGAAAAAAAGATTTGAACAAAGGGTGTTATCAATGGCTGTTCCTGGGACAAATTATCCTCAAACCTGTCTTCCTTTCTATTGTATGGTATTTTATTTTCATTTGCTTGTTGAAATCACACTCATTCATGTTTAGAGAGAAGTCTTTTCTCTCTACGATTCAGGGATTTTGGTATGCACCATCTAGTAGTATATAGCATGTAACTGAACAATGGCTTCTGTTTCCCAGGGTTTCACTATCCTGCTTTTGGAAAAATAATCACACACACTGGACTGTCAAGGACTAAACCACATAGGACTTTGTTCAAGAAGGGAATGATAGGGTTGACTTATCAGTCACACAATTCATTCATTCATTCATTCTCCAAACATTATGTCCAATTTTCCTTGATTGCTGGTCCCATTGAGTCATGAATCAGGGTCTGTCCCATTTGTCGATATATCCCCAGCACCTAGAACTATACAGGTGCTTTGTAAGTGTTCCCAATACCTGTTTATAAACCAGCGAATAATATCATGTGATGGGCACCTCATCAAGTCAGAATCCTAGGATGATCAGCAGAGTAACAGAATGTACTGCAATTGGTCAGTGCTGAGTTTAAGGCCTAGTTTAGACATTTATCATTAATTGCAGAAATTAACCTCCTCAGGTTCGCCACATGTAAAATGGAGATAATAATGATAGTACACAACTAATGGCTTGAAATATTCAATGATACTGAATAGGTAAAGTTCTTGTCCTGACACATAGTTATCCCTCCGTAAATACTGCAGCATATTAAAGTTTCAGGCCAGCGTATTAAAGTTATTTGCCAGTCATATCATTCCTCTCATCTCCAGGATACACTGGCACCTTTATTAACATGAAATTTCCCAAATTTTGTTTTGAGGGAGAGAGAGTTGAATTTATGTTCTTGACTCCAGTTTGGTGGGAAACACATACAGGAAAGCCAACTCATGTTAGGGATCTGATAAAATAAGCAAACAAACAAATGACTTTTCTGGGCTGTCCTAAGGACCAGCTAGAATTAGCTCAAACCTCTTCAATTCTTCCATCTACAATCTGGACAATAAGGGTCAATGTTCAGACGTACAAGTACAACAGCCCATCAAAGAAATATTCTTTTTCACTCAGTTGTATCTCCTTACTAAGGCCAAAATGTATGTTTAAACATTTTGGAAACATTTTCCCCCAAGGTTGAAGTTGAAGACTGGGTTAGAAACTAAAACAAAGTTTTTAACCTGAAAATTCAGTCAAGCACACAAGTTCCCTGGCCTGAGCTATCTATATGGTTACAATGTAAGAACCTACCTTTTTGTTCTTACACTGGTCAATGTTCATACATAGATCAATGTTTGTAAGACAAAGGTGCTTGTGAAAATATCCCTAAAGGTCACCTAATGGTTTAGAGAGGAATGATTCCTGCTTCCAGACCTGGAAAAAGTCACCCTTTTATGTAATTCCTGATAGGCTTTGCAAGCAGAAAGTTGCCTGCACATTGGCATTTATCTATTATTAGCCACTTGTCCAGTTTTCCTCTAGGTTTCTGAGAGTTGAACTCTGGGGCAACTAAAGAATGCTGACCATGTGCCTGTAAGATGGCTTAATGCAAACATGGCTACCCAGTTTAAGAAAGAGGCAAGATTTGCCAATATCATTGATAAAATGCTATGTGCCTTTGTTTTTAATTCAAAAATTTAATATTTTAAGAAAATATTTTATCTGCTTCTATTTAACAGATGATTGGCTATGTTTCCAAAATCACTTTGAATTTTCCAATAGCACTTTTTAAAACCATAGCAACAATTGCACTTCAGTGTGGCAAGAATTCTCTCTTTACGCTTGGAATCATGCATGAAAACCCTAAGAGATGCATGAAGCTCTTAGCCATTGACTGACTTCTACTAGTTTAATTTTTTTTTTAATTACAGCAGAAAGGGGGTTAATATCACTGAACTCCCAAACAGCACACCTCCGAGGGAGGAATTAGTCTCACTGTTTTGCAGATAGGGAAACTGAGGCTTGGTATGGTTAAATCATTTTCCCAAAGCCTGCACTTTTAATAAATGACAGAACCAAAACTCACATTCAAGAGTGCCTGACTCAGAACCCTTATATTCTTTCCACTAAATGTACTGACTTCAACAGAGAGATTTCTGGCATCTAAAGGGTATATTCAGGCAAAAGAAGAGTTGAGGAGGCCTACTCCCTTCTTCTGGGGGAGAGGGAAGCTTACTAAGGTATTCTTTGTCTTTCTTTATTTGAAAGTAAACGTTTTCCCGTGAAGCTGAGTATAATTAACGTATAATATATTTGAGGTATATTTTACATACAGTGAAATACACAGCTCATAATTTTACAATAGTGTGATTATTTAAAAAATGCGACACTTAGGTAACTACATCCCAATAATGATAAGAAATATTTTCATCACACAAAATTTTCCTCATATTCCCTTTCTTTCAATACCTTGGGTCCACCTCCTCTTAATGAATATTTTTCACCCCAAAAATATTTATCTAATGTCCACTAGTGTGACCAAGTGCATAGCAGAGTCTAACTGCAAATTCTGTAGCCTGTGTACCATTTTATTATGAAAGAAAACTTGTTACTGTCAAAACTAAGCCCTGTGGGTACTGGAGACAGAGGTAACAAAGGAGTGGTTTCTCCTACCTTCAAGTCAAATAGTGGTGGATTTGATTTGGGGGTAAGATGGCTTAGTTGGAGTCAGTGATTCAGTGGCTGGGTCAGCCTGTGTCCACCCACACAGAAAGATCTAGGGCGGCATCACTATTTCCAGATGACCCTGACTCTGAGGGAGAAAAAACACCGAGTCATCCCAGGCGGTCCCCATTTAATTTTAACTCCATCACTCTTCTGTCACGCCAATGCCTGCTCTTGTGAGTGATGAGGGTGTAGAGTTCAGGTGCGCAGTGGGGGATGTGGCAATTTGAGCGTCTCTGACATGCCTGGGAGGCCAACCAGAAATGTTTAAATGGGGCCAGATCTGCACTCTTGTAATCATTCAGATCACAGGCAGTTCCCTGTGTCTCTTCTCAACTGGCAGCCTGATATATCTCTGGAAATTGTGCCTAAATATTGAGAACTTGGTCTTTCCAGGTAGATTCCTAAGAAAGGAAAGAAAAGCTAGCAGCACATGCTGATTGGTCAGACCTTCAGCCAATGAAGGAAGCTCTCACGGGTAGGTCTGCCCCACTTTAAGTAATGCCCATTCTTGCACTGAAGAGCTGTCAAGGAATGGGGGTAAGGCATAGCCAGGGTCATTTTCACCATACTTTATTTATGAAAGGAGTTATCATGGAATTCTGTTATAGTGTTAGATTCTCCAGGCTTCATTCAGTAAATCTGAAAGAGAATTCAACTGGGAGAAACTGATTTATAATAAAAATTTTAGGCACACATCTGTTCTGTAAAGCAATGCATCACTCATTATGGGATTCTCAGATAACAAGTTTGATCCCTTTAGCATATGAGAGAATTTCCATACCTTAACAAGAGTGTTCTTACAGATAAAATTGAATCCATTCATTCATTCAACAACATTTTTTCAAACACAGACCGTGTGCTAGACTCTGAGGTACGGCAGTCCCTGAGCCATGGGGTGTTCCACCCGGTATTTAAAGTTATAATCTGCTGAACCTGCCCCAACCTAAAATTTGGAACAAATAATGTGACCCTTTTCTGGAGAGAGATAGCAATAAAACAGAATGAAAATTCATCTCTTGTCATCAGTGTTGTCTTTAACCAAGATGAATGCATGTAACTCAAATTTTTCTTTTTTTTTTTTCAAAGCATGTTAAAATTTGGAGCCAGACTTTCTACCTAAAAATTTTCTCTCTACCTTACATAACTGAAAATATCTAGGCCTTTTTCAAGCGATCTTTTGATCTTCTGTTGAGCCTTAACTTGACACTGCTTCAAGGTCTTGCAGAAAAAGTTGCATTTTTCACACTTGGTTACCCTCCCTGTTCCCTGGGACTCCTGAGGCCTGCCCCCCACCCCCCACCCCTTGGAGGTTGCAACTGGGACAGCAAGCAGCCTGAAGGTGTTGAGAACACAGCGAATACGGGGCACCCTGCAAACAGATCAGCATCTCTCGATTGTTATTTTTTTAGGAAGTTCTGATGGTGACTGGGGAGTATCGACACTTAAGTCACCAAAAGGTATCGTATGGCTTTTTCTAGATCTTTTGTCCAGGTGTTGTTGAATTTAAATAACAAAGGAACAGAGAGTCCTGGTGTCTGTATGTGACTTATGCACATGTATGTCTGCATTGAGCAGCAGCTGCAAGTCTGTCCAGGTTCCTGCGTGTAGGTGTTGTGTGTGTGTATGTGTGCATGGACAATGTTGGACAATGTGCTACTCCTCGCTTCCAAGTATTTGTTTACTGAAGGAAAATGCCATTCTCAAAAACTATCTCAGGTAAGGTAAAATATGTTGGAGTTGGCGTTGTTTTCCTCAGAAGCTACAAGGACAAAATGATAAAACACAAGGTGAATCTAACAACAGTCAGAATGGCAATTATCAATAACAAAAAATAACAGTTGCTGGAGAGGGTGTGGTGAAAAGGGAACTCTTCTACACTGTTGGTGGGAGTGTGAACTAGTGCAACCTCTGTGGAAAGCAGTGTGGCGATTCCTAAAAGCTCTAAATATCAACCTCCCATATGACCCCGCAATCCCCCTACTGGGAATATACCCTGAAGAACTCAAATCACTCTATAAAAAAGATACCTGCACACGGATGTTTATCGCAGCATTGTTCACAATAGCAAGAACCCGGAAGCGACCATGCTGTCCATCAAAAGAGAACTGGATAAAAAAAATGTGGTACATATACACAATGGACTACTACGCAGCCATAAAAAATAACAAAATCCTGAATTTCTCAGCAACCTGGATGGAACTAGAGTCTATAATACTGAGTGACCTCTCACAGAAACAAAGAACTGTGTATCACATGTTCTCACTCATATAGTAGACCTTGGTCACCCAACGTCTTATCATAAGAAAATGACTGACAGTGGTGGGAAACTATGGGGGGGGGGAGGGAGATGGGATTAATGGTAGTCAATATCTGTCAGGAGATGGGGAGACACCTCTTATCAACAAGGGTGCCTGAACGAAGCATATTTGTATACCTAACCCTTAACTGTACCCCACAATATCATAATAAAAAATATTGAATAAAAACAAACAAACAAACAAACAAACAAAAACAAATGCATTTCTGTATGGCAGGAGAGTATACTATCATACATGCTGATCCTTTCATGTTAAAAATTGAGTTCATTTTCTACTAGACTATCATTTTGAGGTGTCTGTTTTCTCAGTTTGTAGTAAGGGACGTGATAAAATGATTTCAAGAAGAAAAACAGTGTGGTGGGAGCCAAGAAAGTGACGGGAAAATAACTGGGGGAGGAATTGGCCTTACCGGATCTCAAATGTTTCTGCAAAGCTACTGAAAACCAAACAGAATAGAGCTGGCACAGTCACAGACAGAGATATCGGTGCAGTGTAGTAAATGCCCAAAAATAGATCCAAGCATACATGAGAAATTAAGCTTTGACAAAGATGGCATTTCAGTTCGGTGGGAAAAGTTGGGTCTAGTTAGATAAAATTCGATAGCATTGCTGACACAGTGATGATCCAACACAGGAAAAAGCAAAGCTCAATGCCAATCCAGAGTACAAAATGAATTCCAGGTCAACTAAAGATATAAACGTTAAATATGAGATAATAAAAACATTTCCTAGTGAGACAAGAAACCAGGAAACTAAAATTTTAAAAAATACATTAGACTATGTCACTTTTTAAATTGGATGCTGTAAGATATTAGAAAAAGAAAAATGAGAGGCCGGGGGAAACACTGCAGTGCCTATGAAAGATTCAGGGTAAGTATCCCTAATATTAAGAGTTTCTATAATTATTTTTAAAGACATACAACCTAGTTTTAAAAAATGGGCAAAGAACACGGAAGTGGAATCCAAATGGCCTATAGACATGAATATGCTCAGCCACAGTTACTAGTGGTTATAGAAGAAATGTAAATTAAATTCAAAATGAGATACAGTTGTCCCTTGGTATCTATTGGGAATTGGTTCCATGACCTCCTGCAGATGCCAAAATTTTTGGACTCCCTGAATACGACGGTATAGTAGTTCCACATAACCTACGCACAACCCCCTGTATTCTTTAAATCACCTCTGAATTACTTATCACGCCTAATAAAATGTAAATGCTATGTAAATACTTGTTATGCTGTATTGAACGATGATGAGAAAAAAGCTCATATCTGTTCAGTACAGGCGCAATTTGTTTTTCAAATATTTTCTGTCCACAGTCGGTTGAATCCCCTGATACAAAATCCACAGATATGGAGGACCAACTGTATTTTAATATCCATTGTATTAACAAAACTTAAAAGATGAAATGATCCATTACTGGTAAGGATATTAGGGAATGAACAGCTTAAACATGGCTGGTTGGCTATTAGTTGCCTCCGTTTTTGAAAATATCTTGCAATATCTAATGAAATTTAAAATATACATATGTGTTGACTAAGCTTTTCAACATTGGAGAATCTCTGGAAAATAAGCACCAAGGGATAAACATATACTACAGGTAAGTTTATTGCCTAGTTGTCTTCCAGTGCTATAAACTGAAAACAACATAATTTTTTTTTAACCATTAGAGAAATATTTGAATTAATTATGGCACATTTAGGTCAGGCACAGTGGCTCACATCTGTAATCCCAACTCTTTGGGAGGCTGAGGCAGGAGGATTGCTTGAGCCCAGGGGTTTGACACCAGCTTAGGCAACATAGTGAGACCTCATCTCTACAAAAAAATTAAAAAGTCAGCCAGGCATGGTGGTTTGTGCTTATAGTCCCAGCTATTTGGGAGGCTGAGACAGAAGGATCTCCTGAACCCAGAAGGTTGAGGCTGCAGTGAGCTGTGATGGTGCCATGGCACTCCAGTTCAGCCTGGACAGCAAAGTGAGACTGTGACTGTGACTAAAAAAAAATTATATACATATATATAATTAAATTATATATCTATGGCACATTTATACTATAGAATATTGTGTGGCTATTTGAAAAGAATCTTGTATCTGTCCACTTGGAGAGGTGTCCATGATGTTGCTATGAGTTAGAAAGCCAAGTTGTAGAACAATATCTGTAGTACCATCTCATTTTTAAGAAAATAAAAAAATGGAAGCCTCGTGTATTCTTTTTTTTATGCGTGTGTCTGCCTGTATGGGTGTAGAGAAAGTATTGGAAAGAGATGAACATTGAATGGTTATATCGGTTATCCCAGGAAGGGAATGCAAAGGACTCTGTGTGGATGGAGAAGACCTCTTTCTCCTTTATACATCTCCTGATGATTTTACTGGTAGCAATGGCCATGTATTAGTTGAGTAATAAAAAATAATAATAGCAATTAAGGTAAAAGAAAATAAATCCAACTAGTTGTCTAATTTTATAAAAAATAGTGTTAAAACGCCTTTCTTTTCTAAGAATAGAGCTACAACTCCCACCTTCCTCCATCACTGTGGAAACTGTCACTGATTGCTTTCTAAGTTCCAAGATCAGAAGTGGCTTACAGAAATTCACGTGTATTCTGAGTGGCCTGGGCTTTTGCTGCTCTGTGAGCAAAGTCAGGAGAAAATGCCTTTTACTAGAAGTTGTCAAGTTTCCTTGTAACCCTCTCAACATGTGCCCTGGGGGCCCCTTATTTCTTTCTTTTATTTTTTTTTAGGTTGGAGTCTCACTCTGGCGCCCAGACTGGAGTGCAGTGGCCGCTCCTGGCCACCGCAGCCTCGACCTGCTGGGCTCCGGCGATCCTTCCGCCTCAGCCTTCCGAGTAGCTGGAAGTACAGGCACGCGCTACCATGCCCGGCTAATTTTTAAATTTATTGTAGAGATGAAGTCTCGCCAAGTTGCCCAGGCGGGTCTCGAACCCGCGAGCTCAGGCAATACACTCACCTCAGCCTCCCAAAGCGCGGGATTACAGGCTGAGCCACCGAGCCTGGCTTGGGGGTTGGGGGAGGGGCCTTATTTCCAGCCAGAACTGTTTCTTGGGATTTTTATTTTAATCTAACAGTAAGTTTTTAAAAAAATGATAGCTGATAGGAGCAGTCCCAGGACTCCTGCAGAGATCACCCTCAAATAACCATTCCACTAGAATCCCACCTTCACATAGCACCTTAGAGAAAGTTCAAGCTGTAGGTTTTAGATGGTGGGGGGAGACCCAGGCACCAGCACTGCAGAGTGGCACCCTTTTGATAGATCCATGTTGACACACAACTTTTTCAAACACACGCCCATCTTGAGTCCCTTGGCAACACATTTGCATGCCCGTTCACATGCTGACCCATCTGTGTAACCGGTCACTGTAGACAGAATATAGGATCATTGCATTTGAGAGGCAGCAAAGTGTGATTAAGAGCGATGAAGAGCCTGAGTGCTGAAGTCAGACTCCCTCGGTCTGAATCTTACTCCAGTCACTCCTGTAAGCTGTGTGACTTTCGACTCAGTTTCCTCCCCCTGTAAAATGGAGGAACTAATAATGCCCACTTCATTGGTTTGCTGTGCGATAAATTCTGTGAAACTCCTAACAGGTAGTACGTTAGTCAACATTGCTATTTACTGATGATTAGTCACCTTTTCTTTTACTAGGATCTTAAATCGCCTTATCTGTGGAACTGCACTCAGTACTTAATAGACTTTGCAGTAAGAAGAAAGTGCAGGACGAAGGAAATGGTGAGAGCATGATTTTACATTTCTAACATTAAAAAAAAAAACACGTGGCGGAGATAGTGTTATTAGTGACATGACAAGAAGGGGACAACTTGATCTGCCTTACTAATGTATTCTTTGATAAATGTAAATCTGATACATAAGTAGCTACATTTATCACATTATCTATACCCAGAATGAATTTAGTCGGCTTTCCTGATCCTGACAACAGGAATCCAATTTCCCATAAGCCAACTCACCTGTACCTGATATAATCTGTAGATATTTACTGATTCTGTATTTAAGGTATGACCAGTATTTGCAAATGGCATTGTACTGATCTTCATTAAATGCTTGAGTGACAGTTCATATATCGGACTCGGCTTCATTTATCCTCCTAAAAAGCTTCATATTAACATTCATTTTCTCCAAATAAAACTTCATATTGTTTGAAATTTTGTTTGGCATTGTAATATGAATAAATCCAAGCTTTTGGTGTTGAGACTTCTGGCAGATCAGGGTGGACGCCAACTCCACCCAATGAGCACTAGGGGTCGCTGCGACATTCTTTACCCTGCAGCAGACATGTCAGAGTTTGCTTGCATCTTTGAGCTTAAAGCATGATGTGTGTATGCACATACTTAGAAAAAAAGAATGAGGCTTTGAGAGTAAAAACAGATGAAACTCTCAGCAGGTTTCACATGTCAGTACTTAATTTCTGCAGAGTCAGAAAGAAGGCTTTGTTTTTTAGGCTGCACTCCTGTGACCAACTACTTATGTTAACTTCTGCTCCTAGAAAAGTTTCGAGCATTTCTGTGAATCCCCAGTGCATTGAGCATTTCCTATGTAATAAGAAATAGGCCTTTTACATTACAGGATATGTATGAATAAAGGTGTGAAATATGAACCAATCATAAATACAGTGGTTTCCTCTCTAAAGGAAATATCTGTGTTTGCAAATCCAGAGACAGGTGAAAATGAGGACTTTGTCTTTTCATGCGCTGTTATTAAATCTTATTTATTTGGATGCAATTCATCATTCTGTCGAAATTCCACTCCTTGCCCACTCCCTCTCTCCTCCCTGCCTCTTTCCCGATCTCCAGCAGGCCCTTGGTAAGCTTTACCATCCACCCTCTTTGTCAGAAGACCCATGGAGTCTTTGTGACTACACAACTGAGAAGCAGAGATTATAATCTGTTTCTAAATCTGCTTGTGGTCTTGTTTCTCAGATGCCACTGACTTTCCCCCATCAAAGAGCCCTGCTTTTTATTTTTTTATGTCTGGATGACTGTAACATTATCTTTGGCAGTTTTCCTTGTTCCCTATTTAAAGATGCTCTTTCAACCAAAAAGTATGATTTCTCTTGCTCCTATCGTGAGATCCCATTTCTTAAAACTTCCCGAATGACACCATACTTCTCTAAGCATAGTCTACAAGTCTGTTTGAACCGAAAGTTCCCTTACCCAGTTTCCATGGCACCTCAAAAACGACCTCGAGGATGGCTTTTTCTGTGCCGGGACAAGAGCAGAGAGCATCTTGCAGTCTGGGAGGTGTATAATAAAGACGGAAGATGATAGGCAGGGCATAGGTTAGTTTTTGTAAGAAAGCAAATTGAACTCTTGAGCTCCAAACAGGGTTTCTAGGAGTTCCTCAGGGCTAATCACACGGATACAGGAAAGGAAGCGGAGTGCAAAGTCTAATGGATGCTATGTTTGGAGAATGTCGGTGCTTCATGGGACATGCAAAGGTTTTAGACCTTCTCTGTCTGAACCACTATTCTAGATGTGGGATGGTGTTAGGCAAAAGGGATGAGAACAGCCCAGTGAGGAAGATCAAGATGTCAGTGCTGTGGTAGGAGAGGAACAGGAAGGCTTAAGAGCAAATTCTGGAAGCTACTAGCCTCGGGCAGTTGTGCTTCTAGCCCCAAGATTCATTGCTTCCGCCTGAGCCAGGTGAGACAACAGTGTTGCTTAGCAACCACTGTAACATACAGCCTGGGTGTGGCAATGGTGACATCCTCTTGTCAGCACTGCCTGTACCCTGGGAACGTTTTCTTTGATTCATTTTCTCAAGAAATTTTATTAAGTCATGTTCAAAGTAAAAGAGCTAAACGCCCCCACTGACTTTTACTCCTTTGCTGCCCTTGTACTTTACCTGAGAAGTCCCAGAGATAGCTGGACCCTTGCCTCCAGCTTACTGATACATTGTGTGAGAGCCTATTTTTTTATTCATGAAGCGTTTCTTATCTCCAACTTGCTATCTCCAACTACATTAAATGTTATCTGAAACAAGCAAAAGAAAGTGAGTTGGAGATAACAGAACACTGAGGAAAGAGGGTCCTGACCCGGATGGCCACACAGGAGAAAGGAGGCTGGGAAATGCAGGGAGAGCCTCGCTAAAGCCGCCTTTTAATGGCAGCCCTCCTGGTGTTCTCTGCTCTTCTCTTAATCTACCCATCCTTCCCTCTTGCCATTCTGTTCCAGAAGAGGAGTTCTCACCTAGCTAAGACAAAATTGTTCCTGTGTGGCCTGAATCTCCACACATACATCTCACCACAGCCTTCCCTGGGAACGCTGTGCCACCAGTATCCTCTCCCACATCGTTGGTCTTTCCCTGACTCTTGGATTCTTCCAGTAGCACTTTAAGTGTGCTCAGAGGCTCTCTCAGATGAACCAACCAACCCTGCAAGTCCTTCCTGGCCCCTGACTCACCAGGCTGTCTCTTATCTTGCTCCCCCTTGTCACAACCAGGCATCTTCTCTTGCCATCTACACATCCTTAATTTTTATTCAGTCCTTCAACTATTCTAAACTGGCTCCCCTACTCATCATCCAGTAAAATTATGATTTCCTAGCTTAGCAATGACTTTTACCTCACCAAATTCAGTGAACACTCAGAACTTATCAGAATTGCCAAGGCCACACGACACAATTGATGAATCCCTTGAAATAGTCTCTGTCCTTGGTTTCCAATTAATTTGCTTTCCTTTGACACTGAATCTTTCTTGTTGGCTTTGTTTTCTTATATTTCTCCTGGCTCCATATTACGTCATCTTTCTTTCTCTCTGTGTTCACTTCCTAGGCAATTTTTAAATATCATCCATATGCCTACCAGAGTCACAAGTCCAGCTTAACCTCCGCATAAGAATATGAGGTCTATATAGCCAACCATCTACTACCCATTTTATTTAAATTCCTCATCTAACATCACAAACTCAGGGTGCTCTTGTAATGTAGCTGACAAGGCACTGAGTGAGCAAAGCCCTGTCCTTTCTGCTCAAACTTCTTTTGACTTGCAAAGTTTCTGCCATTGTGTCCTTTCTGAAAGTTTTTCAAATGTGTCAAGCTCAATCAAGTTTTCTCTGTAACTGAGGTCTAATAGCACCTAACTTCTAATAGCACCTAACTGAGGTCCTTAGAATAGTGGGAAATGTTGCCATTGTATTATCATTATCATCATTGTTCTTATTCATACTGATCTCAAGTTTTAAAAAAAGGATAGAATAATTAACATATAAAATTATGGTTATAACTGTTTTCTAGTCACTGAGAGATCATGAAATGTTTAATAACAATGTACCATTTTTAACTCATTCAAGGAGTTGTAAACAATTTGTTGATACACTCCCACTCACCACCACCCCGCCCTGGGGAAATCTTGGAAATTAGTTTTTATCCTATTTTAACCTTGAAAACACTGAGGCTGGCCATTAGACCATCAAAGGCATCAGCCAGTTCAGGGCAAATAGTCACACTGTTACGTATTATTTAGCCTTGGGAAAAGCTTTAATCCATTTTAGCTTTCCAGCTAGTAATGTTGGCATTGTGTAGACACCACCATGGATGTTAAAAATGGGGACTGGCCAGTTAAAACCCCCTGCTGTGTCCTCTACCCACTGAACTAGAATCCTTACTTTCATGCAGTGCAAAGCAAGAATGCTTCCAGTACCAAATCGTTTGGCAGTCTTCAGTGGCATGAAAAACAACAGTTTGTACAGCAAAATATTTTCCAGAGCTGGAAGCCCATAAAGATTATTGCCTTCTTTTTAGTACACAGAAATAGTCCTCAAACATGACTATGCCAGCTTTCTGCAGTATGGCACCCAGCAGGGAGAAGGCCCTTTCCTCGTCCTTTGCGATATTTCCTACATCGTGGGCTACCTGGGCCTGGGATCCTCCAAGGCATGCCTGCTCACTGCCCATCCTCCCACCAGTCAGGCTCCCTGTTGGCCATCCTAACTCAAGGAGAGAGAAAATCCAACTGTGACCGTCCATACTGATGCAGGGCCCTTGGCATTGTTTCTGCTGCCAGTCTGGTTGCCTCCGTGTTGCCTTTGGAAGCCTGCACTTTCTCTGTGGCTTTTGTGGTCGTTTCTATCCGCCAGTGTGGTCCCTCTCAGAGGCACTAGCGTGCCAGACCAGCCTATTTGAATGGGTGCCAGGCCACTTACTGGAGAGGTAAAGCCAAATCTCATATATTTAAAACTGTAATGCTTTGCTTGTCCACCTAGCTCCTGTCTCCTGAAGTCATTAGTTGTGGTTTTACTTTACTGTTAAAACACTCTTCTTTTTTTTCTTTCTCTCAGCTCTGGCTATTTTCAGCTCTATATATTTAGCAAGTTGTAGGTAGGTAGAGATTCTGCTGTTCTACTTAAATCTCTTTACTTTTTTTTCCTTCTTTTTGTGTCCTAAGGAAAGAGAATGTGTTTCCTATTAAATGGGGGAGAAGAGGGAGAAGATAGAGAGGAGACCCGATGCTTGACTAGAATGGAAAGCGAGAGAGCCGGGGCAGGCTGTCTAGCAACACTGGGATAGGGAGAAGCCCATGGATATGGCCACCGGACGGACATATTCCCTGATCTTGAATTTTTTCAGGAAAAGAGACTTTCGGTTGCTAGAAAGAAGTCTTCTGTACTTCATTTTGCTTGGTGTATTTTAAGATCCTCAGAATGTCATGGGGATCCCTTTGTATCATGCAGCATCTGTGGCCCTGCAAAGATGGAGCGTGACTGCACAATCTAATGTAGCTAAATAATAACATTTCCATCCTATGACTGAATAAGGGAAGTTAAACAATTTTTCTGAAATCCCTCAGGATGCTCGAGACACATCTAGGAACACAACATCTGAATTCTAAGTCTCAGACCTTTCACCCATGGACACATCACCCTGTCTCTGTTTACTCTAGGATTCTGCACATATGCTTTTCAAGTAAATGTTTGGTTCTGGGAAGACTTAGGGGAAAAGTATTCCAACCTTTGGCAGTTCAAGGTACTAGATTAACAGAGCTGTAGACCAAAGTCTGCCGTTTATCTGTATATAGCCACACTTTGGATTGCCTTTGTCCCACAGTGTATGTACCACTGCAGTCCCAACAGGATTGTATTTACCAAAAGCAAAAGGAGAACAATTATAGCTGGCACTCATCTCATATGTGTTTTCTGGGAGCATCTTACATAAAATAAAAAATGGAATTTAAAGCAAGAAAAAATACTCTTTGAAGGGTGACAAAACAGTTTGCCAGTCGTGGATACATATGAAAACTACATGAAAGAAACATGGGTTAATGAGTTTCTACTACAAAACCTATTAGATTCATCCTTGGCAAAAATATGTGGATTTCCCATCTGGCTTGAAAGATGCAATTGCAACATGTATGGTAACCAGACATGTAAGGATTTGTAAAAAGTGAGAATTTGACTGATGTGTTACATTATAGATATGGCCAAGCAAACCCCACAACTTTATTCTAGATGGATCTTTCCAGAGGGAGGGTCACAAATCCAAATATTTTAAGAGTCAGATAAATAACTAAATGAGAGTAATGACTGGTGGAGTGTAAAGGAGCTGTGGGTCATATATTCAGGAGTGGTGGAGACTATGGCAAACTAGAGCAATCATGGCCCTTGTAAAGGGCACAGTTCCCACAGCTTCAGCCCATGCTTGTCAGGCAGGAACGCAGACCCAGGGTGGTCAGATCATCTGATCTTTCAAGAGAATATGGAAATTCAGATTTTTATGTAAAAGTATTCCAATTTGTAAATGTTAAAAACTATTTTTTTCTAATGTATAATACTGTGTTGGCCAAAGAAAGCATTTTCTATAAGACACAATGAATGGGTTATCACTGAGTTTTTTCTACTGTTGAGGGTGACAATTTATGCAATGAAATATGGAAGCTTCTTGGGGGAATTAGTAGAGAATCCAAGAACCCAGGGAAAAATTGAATGATTTAGTATAAGCCAGAGACCTTCATATGGCAGCTATGTTGATTCACAAACAAAAAGTCCTCCAAAAATATTTCAAATGGGAAAAGAAGACAGGATACCCAAGAAAGCTCATCAGGGTTTGTGTGCTTGAAAGAGAAGCTGGTTCTGATTGGTTTCTGCAAGCAGGAGAATAAGAGACTGTATGGAACGTTCAGCTGAAATATCTTCCACCTGTTTACACCAGGATCCATACTGAAAGAACCCATCATTTAAGCAGGTAGAGAGCAAAACTTGGAACTAGGGAGTGAAACATTAATAAAACCCTAATCAACATACATCTAATTAATGAATTAGGCTGTTCCAAGATAGTTACATTGAGGATAGCTGGGTACAAGTACTGAATTAATATGCATGGGACTTGTAACCCAGAGCTTGCTGACATCAGTAAAGTAATTGTTTCACTATTAAGATCTTAGGGCTGGGCACGGTGGCACAAGTCTGTAATCCCAGCACTTTGGGAGGCCGAGGCGAGAGTATTGCCTGACTCCGCGGGTTTGAGACCAGCCTGGGCAACACGGTGAGACCTCATCTCTACAATACATAAAAAAAAAAAAGCTGGGCGTGGTAGCATGTACCGGTAGTTCCAGCTACTTGGAAGACTGAGGTGGAAGGATCGAGGGAGCCCAGCAGGCGGAGGCTGCGGTGGCTGAGAGCATGCCACTGCCCATCAACCTGGGTGACAGAGTGAGACTCCGACTCAAAAAAAAATTGGTTATCAGATACTGTTATATAAGTGAAAGTAGTCATGCCTGTAATCCCAGCACTCTTGAGATTGAGGCGAGAGGATTGCCCGAGTTCACGGGTTCGAGACCAGCCTGGGCAATTTAGTGAGACCTCATCTCTACAGTAAATCAAAAAATTAGCCAGGCGTGGTGGCATGCACCTGTAGTTCCAGCTACTTGGAAGACTGAGGCAGAAGGGTCCCCTGAGCCCAGCAAGTTGACGTTGGGGTGGCCGGGAGTGTGCCACTATACTCCAGCCTGGGCAATGGAGTGAGACTCCAACTAAAAAAAGAAAAAGGAAAAGAAAAAGATCTTAGAGGGTATGAATTATTTATTTTTTTCCTCACAGTCCCTAGCATGGTAGTTGGCACATGAGAAGCTCAGTAGATGATTGCCCAATAAAGAAATCATAACCACATGATAGCACATGTTGAACTGAAGGGGTCATGGGGTAGTAATGACCTATTCAGTGCCAGATTTAATGGCAACTTCTCAGTGCACATTGCTGCACCATTGGAGGAGACTAACACTATTCAAACTCCAATCATCCTCTCCTGGAATTTCTTGATATCCTTCTTTAATGATCTTTCCTTTACCTTCCTGTTCCTGGTTTATTCTTTCTTCCTTATCTGATTCCTGTGGATTCCTCCATGTGCTTCTTCAATGTTGCTGTCACCTGGTGTGGTAGAACCTCTCAGCACTACTCTCTCTCTCGAGCATCCTTTAGCAATCTCGATACTCAGTTCCGCTTTCATGCATATGTTGACTTCCTGACATTCCAGGCTGAAGTAAAATTCTAAAACCAAAATTTTAATCACTATCTGTGGGCTGAATATTTTTGACCCCCCACCTCCCAATTCATTGTCGAAGCCCCAGTCCCCAGGATGGCTGTGTCTAGAGATGGAACCTCTCATGAAGTTAGTAAGATTAAATGAGGCCCTAAGGGCGGGGCCCTGAATGGATAGTATTTGTGTCCTTATAAAAAGAGACACTAGAGAGCTTGTTACCCTACACACACACACACACACACACACACACACACCAAGGAAAGGCCATATGAACACACAAGGAGATGGTGGCCACGGACAAGCCAGGAAGAGAGCCCTCACCAAAAACAATTTTCTGGTACCTTGATGATGAACTTCTAGCTTTCAGAACTGTGAGAAAATGAATGTCTGCTGTTTAAGTCACCCTGCCTATGGTATTTTTTTATGGCAGCCTGAGCAGACTATGACAGTTTCCTACTGGGTATTTTTACTAGGTTAGTCTGACTATGCTTTAAATGCAACCAGTTTATAAGATAAATCATCTACATTCTTTTTCTTCCTGTCAGCTGTGTGCCAATTACTAGCTTCTAGATTTTCTAGAATTTTTGAAGTCATTTCCGGTTCCTCCCTCTTTATGACCTACTCAATCCAATCATTCATAAAGTTCTATTGATTTTGTCTCTCAAATGCCTCCAAATCTAGTCTCTTTTCCTTATTTGTCTCCCCCATCAGTGTTTCAGGATCTCACCACTTCTTGCCTGAAATTTATCTTACTGATACAGATTTTTCAGGTCAGCCTGGGCTTCGAGAGTGCCAGCTCAATAGGCTGGTCAGCCAAGCCCTAGAGAGGGTCAGTTCAATGGACTGGCAAGTCTAGCACCAGAAGTGTTGGCTCTAATGGGCTGGCAAACCAAGTCCTGAGAGTGTTGCTGACTCGGTAGGCTGGCAAACCTAACCCCCAAAGTGTTGGCTCTAATGGACTGGCAAGCCAAACCCTGAGAGTGTTGCTGATTTGGTGGGCTGGCAAGCCTAGCCCCCAGAGTGTCTCAGCTTTGGAATCTCGCCTTCTTCCAGCAGCTCTCATGGTTCAACCGGCTCGGTCAGCTGGCAAGCCAGCATCCAGGGTGCACGGCTCTTTGGTACTGATGATCTTCTGCAGCTCTTCGGGTCAGGGTTCTTGTCTCGTGCCCAGGAGGAATAAATGACATGGACAGCCGGAAGGTGAGAAAGCAGGATTTACTGAGAGGACAGAAAAGCCCCCACAGTAGGAGGATGCCCAATGGGGTTGCCAATTTGGAGCTGAAACCTGATGCTTATATAACCCTAAGACTGGACTGATTGGCTAGCACTAGCTGTGAGCAGATTGGTCGGCACTAGCTGTTCTGATTAGTCAGTACTAAGGACCAATCAGCAGGAGGTAGGGGCCTAATGGTGAACTGATTGGTTGGTACTTGGCAGCAAGCTGATTGGTCGTTTTTCTATCCCAGCAGTGAGTACTTAAGCTCTAGTTTGAGAGGCTCACAGGGAGCTTGTTTACCAACTGGAGTGTATCAATCTGAGATGCCTGCTGGAGGTTTGCTACATTGTTACTGGAGGACAGACCCTGTCTGTCTGCCTAGCCTTTCTCTAGCTATCTCCTTTCTTAGTTGATCTCTACTCTACACTCTCTAGACTAATGTATTTTCCTTCTTATATCCAGAGTTATCTTTCCAAAACATCTGATCTTGTCATTATCATAAGTAAACTAACTCAGAAACAGAAAACCAAACACCATATGTTCTCACTCATATGTGGGAGCTAAATGGTCACAAAGATGGAAATCATAGACACTGGAGACACCGGTAAGGGAGAAGTGGAGAGGTGGGTTAGGGTTCAGAAACTACATATAGAGTACCTTGTTCACTATCTGGAGAATAGGCTACCTGAGACCCAATACCCAACACTACACAGTATGTCTATGTAGCAAACACACAAGCGTACCCCCTGAATCTAAAAACAAAAACAAAAAACACATCTGATCATGTGCCAGCTCTGACATCTGCCCAATGTTTAAATTTCTTGGTACAGTATAGGAGAGCCCTCTGCTGAAAAGATGCCCTATTCAGGAAAAGAACCTATAGGGATGGGAAGTGATGTCCACAGATGGGATATGGAAGAAATTAAAAACCAGAAGCATTGTTTCAGGAGTACCTATACCAAGGACCCTGAGAAAGCTGAACTGTGACAACCACCCGTTTCTCTAGCCAAAAGGAGTGAGGTAAAGGACATTAGAAAGTATGGCATCTGGAGGGGGAATCCAAGATGGGCACCATGGAGCAGCAGACTGGCACCTCTCTCACGAAACAAGACAGAGAGTAGGGACCTAGCCAATGATACAGACACCCCAGATACTTTTGACATGCGTAGTGCCCTGCTCCCAGTAAATGTCTCTGAACACACAGAGGCCAGAAAGTAGTGACAGACGTGGGAATCTGAGCTACACATCCCTGGCTGTGCACAGGCTCACACGGCAACTGAAGCTCTGCCTGGTGAAGAAGAGGGATGAGTGATTCTAAGATGCTTTGAGTCAGTTCACCCCCTCCCAGCCATGTGCGAGTCATCAGTACGACACAGGGAACAGTGGTGGGCAACCAGAGCCCAAGTGGAACAGGGAACAAGCCTATGAGCCAGCTGCTGAAGTAGCCAGTTTCTGCCTGCCTGCAGAGTGAGACTGGCTGGCACCTGCTGCCAACACCTAGTGACCACCTTCTCAGCCAGATTGAAAAAAATCACCCCCAAGCCCTGTGCATCCACAGGGAGGATCCCCTCCACTTCCCTCGTGATAGGGTATGTGCTCATTTTGAGGAGCAAGGTGTGGGCTTAAACAGGGAGGGGACAACATGAAAAACACCTGAAGGCTTTCTTGGTGGCAAGGCTCCTGAGCTGCAAAACAGCCATGGATAACAGACAGAAAACACATCCTCCCACTTGCTCTCCACAGAGTTCTAGCAGCAGGGGCTGAAAGCTGGACTGACTAGTTTAGCAGTAGGACAGAAAATCTGCAGTGACAGAAACCTGTCACAGGGTAGAACAAGGAGCAGAAGTGAATGCCCCCTTCTCTTCACTGAAAGACCTATACTGAACCACAGAAAGGCCCTGGAACAGAGGATAATTAAATAGCTTTAGAGCAACAAATCAAAAAAAGAATTATAGAGAGGGAAGAGAGGCCTGCCACAAATGATGATAAATCAACAAATAATACAAGCAACCCTGAGAATCCTAAAGAGACATTATCTGAAAAAGCAGCTATCAGAGCACAAACAATGGAAATCACCCAGAACAACCTGCCTCAGATGACAGCCACTGAAATCAGAGAGATTGGATGGCAAAAATGAGCAGGAACCAAGATAAATTAGAAGTGAAACCCAATGAAGTTGTTCAGGAAGTAAAAGCAGAGCTGACTAATTTTTTAAAAGCCCTTTCTAAAATAATGGAAGTGTAAGACTTCACCCTGGCAATTAAGAACTAAGTAACAAGCATAGAGAGCAGGGTCAACCAGGCAGAGGAAAGAATGTCAGAGCTCGAAGACCAAAATATGAAATTAACTCAGTCAAAAATGGGGAAAAAAGCTCAAAAAGAAGGAACAGAGCCTCCAAGAGATGTGAAACTATGACAAGAAGCCAAACTTTCATCTGATTGGTATCCTTGAAACAGAAGGGGCAACAAAGAACACTATAAAGCAAACATTCCATGAGGTCATCTAACAAAACTTTCCACATCTCTCTAGAGAGACAACCATCCAAACACAAGTAATTCAAAGAACCCCTTACAAGGTATCATATGAGAAGACCATCCCCAAGGCACATAGTAATCTGTCTCCACAAAATAAGCATGAAAGAAAAAATCCTAAAGGCAGCAGGAGAGAAAGGTCAGATGAACTACTGGGGAAGACCCATCAGAATTGCTCCAGACTTATCTGCAGAAACACTATAAGCCAGAAGGGACTTGAGTCCAATTTTTCACATTCTTAAAGATAAGCAATTTCAACCAAGAATTTCTTACTCTGCCAAGCTAAGCTTCGTCATTGACAGAGGATTAAAATTCTCCCCAGTCATCAAATCCCTAAGAGAATATGCCACCTCCAGACCAGCTCTTCAGGAGACACTTAAGAAGGTGTTGAACACAGAAAACAAAACAAAACAAAACAAAATAGACATGCCCATCACAAAAGTATAGGCAAGCACAGAGTTAACAGAACATATAGAGCACCCACAAAAATGAAAATCCACTCATACATAAGTCTAAAGTAAAAAGGAAGTAAAACAACTCCCTAAGAGCCCTATGACAGGGACAAACTCTCACATTTCAATAATCAACTTGGATGTTAATAGACTAAATTTGCCACTGAAGAGACATAGAGTGGCAGACTGGATAAATAAGCATGATCCAACATTCTACTGCCTTCAGGAAACTCATCTTACTGCAAAAGACACCCACAGACACAAAGTTGGGGGCTGGAAAATGGGTTTTCAGGCAAATGGAAAACAGAAGAGAGCAGGTGTAGCTACTCTGATATCAGACAAAGCAGTCTTCAAGCCATCAAAAGTTTAAAAGGACACAGAAGAACACTACATAATGATAAAAGGCTCAACCCACCAGCAATATTCATCTTAAACAATATGCACCCAACACACAAGCACCAGATTTTATAAAACAATTACTAAGTAAACTAAGAGAGGAAATTGACTCTCACACAGTCAAATTGGAGACCTAAATAACCCACTAACAGCTCTAGATAGATTATCAAGGGAAAAAAAAACAACAAGGAGATCTGAAGCTTTACTCAATGCTCAATCAAATGAATTTAATAGACATCTACAGAACACGCCGCCCATAGCAGCAGAGTTTATATTCAACTCATCAGCACATAGAACATACTTCAAGATGGGTCACATTCTCAGACATAAATCAAACATGAACAACTTTTAAAAGATCAAAATAATACCATGCATCTTCTCAAATCACAGTGGAATAAACATAAATATTACCACCCACAAGATCCCCTCAAAAGACACACAAAGACATGAACACTAAACAATATGCTGCTGAATGACTTCTGGGTTAACGTGGAAATCAAGACAGAAATAGATCCCTGGAAACAAATGAATACAAGGATACATCTTATCAGAATCTCTGGAATGCCATGAAATCAGTGTTAAGAGGAAAATTCATAGCATTGAATGCATGCATCAAGAAAACAGAAACATCACAAGTAAACAGCCTAACATTACACCTAAGGGAGCTGGAAAAGCAAGATCACGTAAATCCTAATGTCAGCAGAAGAATCCAGATCACAAAGATAAAAACACAATTACAAGCTATAAAAGATAAAAAATATCTTGTAAAGGATAAACAAGACAAAAAAGCTGATTCTTTGAAAGGATTAATAAGATTTGCAGACCCCTGGCCAGATTGGCTAAAAAAAAGAGACAAAAAGTCTGGATAAACACAATTAGAAATGCAAAAGGTGAAGTCAGAACTGACCTTGAAGAAATTCAAAAGATGATCAGAGATTACTATGAACACCTGAATACAAATAAACTAGAAAACCTAAAGGAAATGAAGAATTTTCTGACATCACAGAATGTCCCAATGTTGAAACAAGAAGAAAATGAAACTCTAAACAGACCAATACAATCCAGGAAATTGGCTTCATCATAAGAAATCTCTCCACCAAAAAAACCCCAGACCAGATGGCTTCCCAGCTGAATTCTACAATATATACAAGGAAGAGCTGATACCAATCTTACTGAAAGTATTCCAGGTAATCAAGAATAATGGAATTCTCCCCAACTCATTTATGAAGCTAACATCATACTGATACCCACATCTGGTAAAGGCCCAACAAGGAAAGAGAATTACAGACTGATCTCCTTGAAGAACATAGACATGAAAATTATCAACAAGATTTTAGCAAATTGAATCCAGCAACACACTCAAGGATAAACCATTATGATTAGGTGGGCTTCATTCCTGGGATGCAGAGTTTGCTCAACATTCACAAGATCATAAACATAATTCAATACATTAACAAATGTAAAACCAAGAAACACATGATCATATCATTAGATGCAGAAAAAGTATTCAACAAAATTCAGCATCCCTTTTTGAGCCCCTAGGCATAGAAGGAACATTCCTCAAAACAGTAAGAGCCATCTATGATAAACCCACAGCCAATGGGCAGAAGTTGGAAGCATTCTCCCTAAGAACGAACACAAGACAGGGATGCCCACTCTCACCCCTCCTGTTCAGCATAGTGCTGGAAGTCCTAAATCAGAGTTATCCAAATAGGAAAAGAGGAAATTAAGTTATCCCTCTTCGTGGATAATATGACTCTATACCTTGAAAACCCTAAGGGTTTATCTGTCAAAAGCCTTCTCACACTGATAATTGTCTTTGTTAAAGCCTCAGGGTACAAAATCAGTGTGTAAAAGACAGTTGCATTTCTGTATACCAGCAACAAGCAGGTGGAGAACCAAATAAAAAGCACAATTCCATTCACAATAGCCATTTTAAAAATGAAAAATATTTGCCGACTCTATGTCTGACAAAGGCCTAACATCTAGGACCTACAAGGAATGCAAATGTGCTGAAAAGAAAAAAACAGCCCCATTACAAAGTGGGCAAAGCATATGAATAGTCAGTTCTCAAAAGAGCCAATAGATATATGAAAAAATACTCAGCTTCACTAGTCATCAAAGAAATGCAAATTAAAACTACACTGAGATACCACCTAACTCCAGTCAGGATGGCTATCACCAATAACTAAAAAAATAACAGATGCTGGAGAGGATGCGGCAAAAAGAGAATACTTCTACACTGTTTGTGGGAGTGTAGACTAGTACAGCCTCTGTGGAAAACAGTGTGGCAATTCTTAAAAGTTCTAAAAATTGACCTTCCATATGACCCTGCAATCTCCCTACTGGGAATACACCCAGAAGAACTCAAATACTATATAAAAAAAGATACCTGTACACATATGTTTATCGCAGCATTGTACACAGTTGCAAGAAGATGGAATCAACTGTGCTGTCCATCAAAAGAGGACTTGATAAAAAAATGTGGTGCATATAAACAATGGAATATTATGCAATCATAAAGAAGAACAAAATCATGAACTTCACAGCAACCTGGATGGACTTAGAGTCTATAATGCTGAGTGATCTTTCACAGAAACAAAGAACAGAGTATCACATGTTCTCACTCATAGGTGGACCTTGAACAACTATCATAATAGTATAAGAAAAGAATTGGCAGTAGCAGGAAACTGTGAGGGAGTGGGGGGGGGGCAGGGAGGTGGGTTTGGCAGTAGTGGGGATCTGCCTGGGGAAGGGGAGTACACCTCATCAACAAGGGTACCTGTATAATGAACATTTGTATACCTAACCCTGAATTGTACCCCAAGTCTTTAAAATACAAAAATTAAAAGTTAAAAAATACAAGCCTTGACATCCACCTAACCAGAGAAATGAAAGACCTTTACAATGTGAACTACAAAATGGTGCTCAAAGAAATCAAGTATGACACTAACAAATGGAAAAAGTTGCGTGCTTACGGACTGGAAGGATCAATATTGTCAAGATGTCCATTCTACTTAAGGCAATCTCCACATCAATGCAATACTCATCAAATTACCAACATCATTTTCTCAGAC
>CAUYQG010066214.1:0-15727 GCA_963574415.1 Tarsius wallacei | reverse complement strand
ATGAAGTTTGTGAATTCAATTTTAGGAGGTAATGTCAAAATTTCAAAAAAGTCATGTATAAGGGATTCTGTTAGTCCACATTCTAAAATTTTTTTTTTTCTTTTTTTTTTTGAGTTGGCATCTCACTCCGTCGCCCAGACTGGAGTGCAGTGGCCGCTTCCGGCCACCGCAGCCTCGACTTGCTGGGCTCCCGCGATCCTTCCGCCTCAGCCTTCCAAGTAGCTGGAACTACAGGCGCGCGCTACCACGCCCGGCTGATTTTTTTGGTTTATTGGAGAGATGAGGTTTCGCCTGCCCAGGCGGGTCTCGAATCCGTGGGCTCAGGCAATCCACTCACCTCAGCCTCCCAAGGCGCGGGATTACAGGCTGAGCCACCGAGCCCGGCTTGCACCCAGATTTTAAAAAAAATTTTTTTTGAGTTGGAGTCTCTGTTGCCCAGACTGGAGTACAGTGGCACACTCATGGCCACCCCAGCGTCGACCTGCTGGGCTGCGGCAATCCTTCCACCTCAGCCTTCCAAGTAGCTGGAACTACAGGTGCATGATACCACACCTGGCTAATTTTTTGATTTGTTGTAGAGACAAGGTCTCACCAAGTTGCCCAGGCTGGGCTCAAACCTGTGGGTTCAGGCAATCCCCTCACCTCGGCCTCCCAAAGTGCTGGGATTACAGGCTGAGCCACCGAGTCTGGCCTTTTTTACTTTTTTTAAAGTAGAGACAAGGTTTTGCTCTGTTGCCCAGGCTGGTCTTAAACTCCTGGGCTCAAGCAATCCTCCTGTCTCAGCCTTCCAATGTTCTAGGATTACAGGTGTAAGCCACCACGCTTGGCTAGAACACTCTAATTAAACCACTTTGAAGAAATAGTCCTATAGTTTTTTAACTATGGAAACCAGCGACGACTGATGGTTAGCTGGGATCCTGGATCACTGAATCCAGTCGTCACTAACAGTTGACAAAACTAAAAACAACAGGGAAGTGCTCCCTTTCATATGGTCTTTCCTTCAGTTATTTCCTCTGTTTATCTCCTCCTCATTCCACCCCTCATTCTGTTCCCATCTCTCTAGTTCCTGAATAATCTGTAGTACAATCTTTTGAATCAGTCTCAACGTTTCATTGTAATCCCATTTTATTGATGTTTTGCTGAACACCAAACAGTTTCATTAAATTAAAGTATATTTACATGGAAATCTACCTAATTAGTGAAGGGAAATGGCGTAGGAATGAAAGACAAAAGGTAAAGTTCGGAGACTGTTATGCTACTAAACCATGGAAACAGGTCTGGTTTGGTGCTCATGTCTGTACTCTGGGAGGTGGAGGCAGGAGGATTGCTTGAGCCCAGGAGTTCAAGACCAGCCTGTGCAAAATAGTGAGACTTGGCTTCGATAAGAAAAAATAAATTAATAAATGTTTAAAAGATGAAAAAATTATAAGAAAAAATAAACTATTGAAACAAATATTTCTGTAAATATTTCTGTAAAGTTTCTTGACACTTTACAGAACACTAAGGGACACTAAGGGACGTTAATCTATTAGTAGAAGGTTAGGGGCAGCCCATGGAAGACTGCAGTTGATGGGCCCTTTGTGGTAAGCAAGATAGTACTGGGCCTAGATTCATCCTGTGGTCTTGGCTTCTAAGAACTCTCTTCAGATTTTGATGAATTTATTCTGTTTTATTTTATTATATTTATTTATTTATCTTTTTTTAGCTGGCATCTTACTCTGTTGCCCAGGTTAGAATGCAATAGCATGATCATGGGTTACCATAGTCTCAACCTCTTGGGCTCAGGAGATCCTTTCACCTCAGCCTCCTGAGTGGTTGGGACTACAGGCGTATGCCACCATGCCCAGCTAAGTTTTAAAAAAATTCTTTTTTGAAGAGGCTTACTCTTGATATGTTGCCCAAACTGGGCTCAAACTCCTGGGTTCAAACATATCCTCCTGCTTCAGCCTCCCAAAGTGCTGGGATTTCAGGCGTGAGCCACGACACCTGGTCAGATTTTGCTGAATTTAACTTAATTACTTCATTTATTTATTATTTTTTTGGAGTCGGAGTCTCACTCTGTCACCCAGGCTGGAGTGCAGGGGGGTTCTCACAGCCGCCGCAGCCTTGACCTGCTGGGCTCAGGTGTTCCTTCCGCCTCAGCCTTTCAAGTAGCTGGAACCACAGATGAGCACCACCATGCCCGGCTTATTTTTTGTAGAGATGAGGTCTTGGTAAGTTGATTGATTATAGGCGTGAGCCACCATACCTGGCCCAAGATGTCGTTGACTTCTAAATAGACTGGGGAGAGTTTAGAAATCCTAAAGTCCAGGCCACACTCCTACCAATTAAATGAGAGTCTCGCCCAGGAGATTCCAGTGTGCAGACAGCTGGGAACCAGTGCTTTCCAACACTTAGTGTGCAGGTGAAACCCCCTGCAGGTCTTTATGCAAATGCAGATTCTGAGCTTAGCTGCACTTTCCACCAGCTTCCAAGCAAAGCACACGATGATTTTCCATAGCTCTGAGTACCAGAGAAAAAATCAGAGGCATAGTCTATGTCAAACTTTGATCCCTATCACAGTCACCTGGGGAATTTAACAAAGATACAAAGGCTCAGACCCTTCCTGCATCAAGGAAGCTGGGTCTCTGTGCTTCTTAAGAGTTTCCTGAGTGACCCTGATGTACATTCAGATATAGGAACCACTGGTGTGGAAACTCTTGGTCCTCGCTATCTAATCACTCTGCCCTGCCTGTTGTTAGACTTGTTGTATTGTCTCTCCTGTTTCCTTTTCTGCCATTCTGAAATCCTAGAATAAAAATAAAACAAAAAGGATGGGCACGGTGGCTCACGCCTATAATCCCGCACTTTGGGGGGCCAAGATGAGAGGACTGCCTGAGTCCATGGGTTTGAGACCAGCCTGGGAGGCTTGGTGAGACCTCGTCTCTTCAATAAATCAAAAAATTAGCTGGGCATGCTGGCACGTGCCTGTAGTTCCAGCTACTTGGAAGGTTGAGGTGGAAGGATCACCTGAGCCCAGCAGGTCGAGACTGTGGTGGCTGTGAGCTCACCACTGCACTCCAGCTTGGGCTACAGAGTGAGACTCCAACTCAAAAAATTTTTTTAAATATATCAGAAAAATGAAGTCTTTTTTTTTTTGAGTACCTCAGGCTGGAGTGCAGAGCCACCGCAGCCTCGTGCTCGGTTCAGGCGATCCTTCCACTTCAGTTTTCCAAATAGCTGAAACTACAGGTGTGTGCCACCATGCCCAGCTAGTATTTGGATTTTATCGTAGAGACGACGTCTCACTAAGTCGCCCAGTCTGGTCTCGAACCCGTGGATTTAAGCAGTCCTCTCTCCTCTGCCTCCCAAAGTGCTGGGATTACAGGTATGAGTCACCGAGCCCAACTACAATGAAGTCTTAATGCAGTCTAACATTTGGTGTGTAAAATACTTCACTCAATTGTGAAAGGACAGTTGAGCCCAGGTGTGGATAATCCCAGCAAGACCCTGTTTCTACACACACACACACACACACACACACACACACACACACACACACACAATTAACTGGCATGGTAGCATACATCTGTAGTCCTAGCTACTCCAGAGGCTGAGGTGGGAGGATTGCTTGAACCCAGAAGTTCAAGGTTACAACAAGCTGTGATCACATCACTGCACTCCAGCCTGGGTGACAAGAGTGAGATCCATCTGTAAAATAAATAAATACATAAATAATGACAAAGATTGCTACTTAAAATCAATTTGGGGCTATTTCATTCTCTGTGATTAGACGTATTCACAAATAGCAATATGGATTGTAAAACAAGGAAATGACCAACGAAAAACACAGGATAGACGAGAATGGTGTGGGAGACCAAGGAACTTTAGCAAAACTAGAAAAAGAAAACAACCACAAATAATAGAAGAATTCTCCTTAGCTCTTTAGAGAAGAGTATTAAAAAATGAGTATTGTATATGGTTATACTTAACTTACCCCTGGGCTGCAAACTTGTACCGGTCCGTGGCCTGTTAGGAACCGGCTGCACAGCAGGAGGTGAGCAGTGGGAGAGTGGAGCTAGCCTCCAGTCAGATTACACGACATTAGATTCTCCTAGGATTGCAAACCCAATTGCGAACTGGGCAAGGGATCTAGGTTGCAGGCTCTTTATGATAATCTAATGCCTGATGATCCCTCCCTCCCACCTCCCAGTCACATGACAATTTTCTGTGGAAAAGTTGTCTTCCGTGAAACCTGATGCCCAAAAGGTTGGGGACCACTGTATTATAGCACATATGATTCTCATTCTGGAGTTTGTGGTCCGATATTTCAACACTTTCTGGTTGTGTTTTTAATAGTCTTTATTTAGAGTTGGGTTTCTCAATCTCAGCACTACTGGCATTTTGGATCAGTCATTTTTTGCAGTAGATGCATTTTTCTGAACGTTGTATGATGTTAACTCACATCTCAGGCTTCTACATCCTATGTGCCAGTATCAGCTCCACAGTATTGACAATGTTTCTAGACATTGCCAAATATTCTGAAGAGGTGGGGAATGTGGAGGCAAGAATTGTTCCCATTGAGAACCATTGACGCAGAGGGATATATGAACCTTGACTTATACTGAAGTCAAGATTCTGGTTAATAGATTTTTAAACTATCAAGTTGCATTATGGATGAAACCTTGCCAAGGTTTGTTTCTGAGAAGTATGCTACATCTAAGAGGCAGGGCTTGGTCTTTGCTGGAAGAAGTGTTCAATCTAAGAAACTTATTTTTGTCTTCACGGAAAGGCTAACCTACAAAATGCAAGGAACTAAGGAACTGATGCAAGGATTTCCAGATGCCTTAGTGCTTGGCTCAAAGTTAAAATTCCATTCTTATTTTAGGAAGGGATAGAGTTTTGGTTCCCCTGCCCCCTCATTTTACTGCCAGTTCAGCACAAAATCCACTGAAATAAATCATTTTCAACTGCTTACCTATTTAAAGAGCACTTTAAAAACTATTCACTAAGTATCTCAATTTTTATAGCTTTAGTTATCCATGACCATGTATGATTTTATTATTGCTTAATATGCATAAAAGCAAATGCTAAAAAAAATTTCAAGATACTAGCCATAGGAAAAGAGTTCATTAAATCAGCAGCCAATACATCGTCATTCTAGAAACTAGAAATGTCACATGATACTCTCTTCAGTCACTAACACTCAACACTTTTCAGTTCAAAACTGAAAACACTTTTGCTGAACCTTCAAAATGATTTGGCATTAATAGTCACAGCAATAGAGGACATTTTTTTAAAAACCAAAAGTAAGAACCTACTCAACTGAGTAACCAGGTATGCAGGTACTTACCTAAATTATTTAAAACTCTTGATTTCTGAGCATTGAGAAAGTCTCGTTCAAAACAGAAAGTTACATCAATAGTGGTACTTGTAATTTGGCAGTACTACTAATTTACAAAGATTCATTTTCACCCTCAATCTTTGTTTCTGGTTGTGAAGGAGATTAGAAAAAAATTGTTTTAAAAGTAACTTTTATGGACCAAGTAAGAAAGTAGCTGAAAGATTACACAAATTTTATGCATTTTAATTCCTTAATGGATTATAATAGTAGTCTTATAGAAGAATGTGTACAATTTATGTAATCACAGAGGGAAGTTTATATTAGTCTAGGGAAAGATAAGGAAAAAAAACAGCAGAGGACAAAGTGAAGGCAAATAACAGATTTGGGGAACACCAAAAAGTTTGAAATGACTGGAGCATTGGAGAGTTGTGTGTGGGGGTGGGGATGGGGTAGGGAGTACATCCACGTGTATGTGTGTGTGTATGTGTGTGTGTGTGTGTGCATGTGTGTAAGAGAGAGAGCTTTATACTTGGTAAGTATTCTGTTCATCGTACCTACCTGTAACTTCAGAAATAGATCACGAGATAAATTTTTTGCTACAATATTTTTTCAACAACATGGTGAGTTGTCAAAGAAGATAAAAATTTGTAGGCCTACATTCTGGCCCACCTATTAATCACCTGGCATAGGCTTACTCTGTTACTATCAATAGTAAATTTAGTATAAAACTAGATAGTGTTAGACTGTCTTCTGGACCTGCAAGCTGAACTTTTGTAGGAAATACATTTTTATTTAGACTTTGAAACACAAGCCAAAATTAAACGGTTTTATTTTGTTTGGTTGTACTATACAGACTAAAATTCTCGGTATTTTCCTCATGCTTAAAAACTAAGGCATTAAAAACCTGAATGTAGTTTTATAAGATTATTTCATATATAGAAATATCATAGATCTTTAACTATAGCTCAGTAAAATAATTTTAACATAGCTGGTTAGTTTATTGATTGATAAAATTATTAATAATATAAACAAGTGGGGGTGATTCAATTCTAATATCCCATAGTGTTAGATTACCAACTGAGAAAATAATTATTTCCCTAAAAAATGGATTGTGCTCACATAGCTTATTTCTGCTGTTTGCCTTCATCTTCAGTGTTGGCCACTGCCGGAGGCAAGTGTGAGACAAGACAGACAAATGGTCTGATCTAGAATGGCAAATTCTATGTTTCCTTAATACAGTCTCTTGGAATGACAGCAGTTATGTATTTTTAAGTCTGCTCTTCCATTATGGCGATAAATGGTTATTTAAATACAGTCAGGTTCAAATTACACGAGTGGAAAATGCAGCAGGGAAAAGTATCAAAGACAAAGAACTTTTAAATAAATCTCATCTCTTCTCCCGCCATCTGAGGTAATTTCTTTGCCAGATGGCAGATGTTTATGCTGGTACTTAAAAGAAGTAAAAATTTAAAACGATCTCAAAAATTTACTTGTTCTTAGTTTTAAGAGAGGTTAATAGAGATTTTGTCTAAAATAATCTAAAAAACTCAGGTTCAAAATGTACAATTTTAATTTCGAAAAATAGATCATGCAAATTATTGATTTTTTTAATATTACTTTTCAGGTACTCTTTTAGAATATCACGAGTCATTTTTTTCTAGAAGCAGTTGCCAACAATCTTTGAAGGACTATATTTAAGTGTATTATAATCAAATTAACTCTTTAAAATTGAGCACCCAATGAGGCACTTAGAATTTTTTAGTTATATCTATACAGGTATGAGACAGAAAAGTTACTTATCCAAGACTTTTTATTTTGATGAGGAGCAACACAACACAAACAGGAGAAAGACTTCTTCCCCAAATCAAAGTTTCATCTACAACTCCTGTTTACCTAGATCATATTAACCAACTTACCAATGAGAAAGCTCTTCTCTTGAATGTTTGGTATGGTAGAGAAGAATTGTATTATTATGACATCTAAATTTATTGTTCAAAGAAGCAAATTCCATCTAATTGGTATGTAGAGATTTTTCTTTTCTATAAATAATATTAACACTGATCAGAAATAAATCTTGCTTTCTTGATCTAAAATTCAGGATAAAGTTTTCAGCAGATATTTCTAGAAATCCCAATTGAATGGTAGCCAGCTATAAGCCAAATAACTGAAGCAATCACTTGAGGTTTTATAGATAGAAAACTCCCCCAAACATTTATTTTTATACAACCAACATTATATGTCACGACCAATTTGGGGAAAATAACATTTAGATTAGTGGAGTGAAACATTTTAATTATTAGTCATAGGAACTAGGATATGTGTAATATTCTTGAACTACTTTATTCTGAACAATCAATTCAGCAAACGTCAATGAGCAAACCTTAGGACAAGGTTCACTGTTTTTACCTTGTATAGAAATATGATTTCTGTGTAAATAGAAATATGAAACAACCTCTTTCCTTAATTTGCTTACATTTTTTGAAGAAATAGAGACATTTAGGGAAAAAACGATTATTCAAGGCTAAGTTTCAGCTCCATTTTTAGTTCTTTACAAAACCTAAAAAAAAAAAAGAAAAATTCTGTTGGATTTATTTGAGGCAGTTACAAATTATATTGCCAACAAAGGGCAGTTTACCCTGATAATCTGTACAATTCTGACTTCGTCTTAGAGCAACCTTTCTTAAGATGAAGACTACAGCCTCAATGAGTTTTACCCATACTTCGCTCAAGAACAGTCGTCTTCAACAGAGGAATTATCTGATCTTCAATAGTCACAAATGCTCTCACAAGTCATATTTGGCTGCTTTGCAGATAGTCAGAGTCCTACTAGGAGACAATGAGCAGATCTGTGGAAATCTAGAATGGCATCTATAGAAAAGAGTATTATGCATTTTATGTAAGTGATAGTGCTAGCCAAGCTGTAGTAACAAAGGTCCCCCAGAATACAGTCACTCAAATAAAATAGAACTCTTTTTCTCTCACATTTAGCAATGCAGAGATAGGTGGGAAATTCAGAACACATAAGTAACTTTGCTCCATCTAGATTCCTTCTACCTTTCTTTTTTACCACCTTCCCAGGAGTTTACTATCTAATGTGGGTGCAGTTGGCTCATACTGTCCCCGAAAAGGTAAAAGAAGCAGAAGGCAACCAGGGTTATTGTTAAAGAAATGACCTAGACGTCAAACATATTATCTAGCTGCTTGTGAGGCAAAGAAATTTAGTTGCTAGATAGACAGCCGTAAGCCCTGTTAACTCTGGAGGGCAAAGGTGGGGATTCTTTTCCTATGAGAAAGGAATGGGGATTCTATTCCTATGGAGGGACATTTAGCAGTCTTGCCTTAAGCATTTAATAAATGGCTTATAAAATAATGCTTTTGATTAATCTGTCTTCCAACAAATATTTCCTCAGGGTCCACTTTGTACATAGCATTGTATCAGGGCCCATAGGGATTTTAAATATATGTCCATTTTTAACTACAAAGGCTCTTTTAAGAAAAATAAGCTGTATACAGGGAAGAACACCAATAATAACAAAAATGTTGATTACAATCTACTGTATCAAGGGTATTAAGTGAACAGCATGGAAGGCACATGAGATTAACACACTCAGTGTCCTTTTCTAATAGGAAGACTGGAGGAGAGGTAGCAGTTATTCTTCTTTTGTACATTCTTCTTTTGTACCTTTTTACCCAATAGCAACAAGGCGTGACACAAAAACGAAGTCATTTCAGTCTTCAAACCACAGAAAATATTCTTTCTGTCTTTAAAAAAATGATGTAGGTATATATAGATATTTGTGCATCTGCATATATACATACAGATATATAATTGGCAAAGGCCATGCTTATTTGTACTCATTTTGACTTAGAGATTATACCTATATTCACCTTTAAGTTAAACAGCATTTGTTCTTATTGTTAGAGAGGTTGAATCAATCAACTGCATTCTCTAATGATGGAAGCAGATGGAAATAGAATGAGTTTCTGAATCTTCCTCAAGGGCATTGTAGAGGATGTTGCACCCTTAACTGAAAATTGCTCAATTTTGCAATAGAGTTGGCCAATGTAGACATAGTCTTATATTTTTGCTAATTTTGAATTAATACTCTAGAAACCAGCAGCTGACAATGAGCCTGAACAGTTGGTTTCACACCTGAGGCCTCTTTTAAAAGACCATTCTCATCACAGTCAAACAACAGGAGGATATATTAGAGGGGGAAAATGAGTGCATTTTCTCTAAGACTACTTAAGGAGGAGCTTCTCTTGAGCTAATTAAGATTCAATTCTATTTCAGAGACTAATGTCTGAAGCAGACATTCTGTTTGGGAATTATTAATAAATGAAAGCAGAAGGTATCAGAATACTTAAAACGGAACTTTTTGCCTGGTGATGTTCAAAAAAAGTGCTTGTTGAAAATAATTAAATAAAAAATAATATATTTTGAACATAATATCAAATGTTCCAGGTGAATGATTATGGTATATAAAATTATTAATGAAATCAATGAACTTTTTAAAAAATGGAATAAGTAAACTTTTGACTATTAAACCTGATCCTCTTAGTTTTATACTTCTAGGCTCTTAGAATTCAAAGATGTCTGGGGGAAAAACATGACAATCTGACTGGTTTTATTTCATTCAGAATATATTGGAGAGAGTATGAGTTATAGCTCCATTTTGAAGGGAAAAATATTTAAATATGCATGTTAAACTTACATATTGGACATGATGGTTCAGGCAACTCAATTCAAATAGATCAGTTGGCCTAAATCAGAAAATGCTAATAGAGCATGAAAGAAATGTTTTTCCCTAGCAATTTCAATAAACACTTGAAAGTTGTCTAAGTTGTACTCTGTATTTTGGTATAATAAGTTGCTACACATGTAGTAGTAGTCCAGAAAACACCATCTTGTCTTTCATACGCTGCCTTCCACACAGCCTTGAAGGTAATGTTACATTTACCTTCTAGTGAAAACCACACTACATGAGGTTAATTGTTGGTAAAAGTACTTCGATTGGTTTCCATGTCACAGGACAACTCGATTTAAATAAATAAATAAGAATCATTTCTGTGCTGTTTCCTCTCTTTATTTTAATAGCAGAGATAAGCATCCACCAATGTTATCTGTCACCTGCTATGAAGCTTCAGGGTCAGTCTGTTTTTTACAAGTTGCATAGAACTGAGGTTATGGAAATGAGGGTAGTGATACCTATCAGTGCTACAAGATTGTGGAAAATGTGAAATCTTTACAAAAAAAGGGAGGAAATTTCAAAATGTTCAGTGTTCAAGATTTCAAGATGGGCTTGCTTTTTAGTGTCTGACCAAAAAGAGAAAGTGTGTTAAGAGAAAAAAATAAAGAGCTAATTCTTGAACTATTGCTTTATCTTTGTTACTGGTTTCCAGTCAGGAAAAAAAATTATATACATATATATGCATATATATGTGTGTGTGTGTGTGTGTGTGTATGTAAAATTCTTGTAGATTTCTGCAGCCTCTCATTTTGTCCATGCTGATATAAACTACTTCCTCTGCTTTAGCTATCCAAGACCATCCTTCTGCACTCAAATGGTTTACATTTAATAACGTCAAAAAAGCAGTCTTTTCTTCTTCGGTGTGGTATCAAAATTTTTCTTAACTCGAGGTTTTAAATCTAAGACTAGATGACAAAGTAAGCTGTATTAGTTTCATGACAAAGTAAGCTGTATTAGCTTCATGACAAAGAAGCTTCTTTGTATTAGCTTCTTTGTCATGGCTAAATTTCAAGAACAACGTTTTCTCTACGTAAAAGAGTTCCATCAAAGTCTAGTTCCATACAGTAGAATCCCTCACTTTTTATTATTATGATTGACCCAGACAGCTATTTTAAAATTTCAGGATTCTCTGAGTAGGATGATGGGGTAAAGGTCCTGAACCATTCACAAATCCATTTCTTCTCCTTCCAGGGCACAAAGTTGTTCTACATTTGACAGTGTCCTTTGAGGTTCAATATGGCCATGTGACTACTTGCTACTGAACGCGGCCAGAATCAGAAATGTGTGTCTTAAAAAAAAAAAAAAAAAACTTATGACTATAGTAGTCAGTTTGTTACATAGATTAATCTTCTTGAACATACACAAGTATTTATACACAAGTACTTCCATCAAGTGAATTTTTAGTTTTACAGCCAGATAAGCCCAAACAGTTTAAAACATAAGAAAAATGAGAGCTATTATCTGAGAAACCACGTCCAGAGAGAGAAGGGGGGCTAAAAGGATAGGGAGACATAAAAGAGTTGGGATTATACTATCATAATATATCATATAGTTTATGCACTAATATAGTCAATCATTTAGATGTTGACCAGTTAAAGTTAGACCTCAAAATATGGGATGTGAGTAAAGTTAAATCTGGTTGGTCACACTTTCCCAGAAGATGTAGGTTCTTCAGAATAAAATATATACAGAAACAGCTTCATGATCTTCACTTTGCTCATCCTAACTATTTTTAAGTTCAAAATGATTCAGGGCTGGGCGCTGTAGCTCACGACTATAATCCTAGCACTTTGGGAGTGCTGAGGTGAGAGGATTGCCTGAGCCCAGGGGCTCAAGACCAGTCCGGGCAACTTGGCCAGAGCTCATCTCTACAATAAATCACGAAAAATTAGTCAGACGTGGTAGCATATGCCTGTAGTTCCAGCTACTTGAGGGCTGAGGTAGAAGGATCACCTGAGTTCAGCAGGTCGAGGCTGCGGTGGCCAAGAGCATGCCACTGCCCTCCAGCCTGGGTGACAGAGTAAGACTCCAACTAAAAAAAAAAAAAAAAAACCTGTTAATCAGCCAGGCTCAGTGGCTTAGCCTATAATCCCAGCACTTTGGGAGGCCAAGGCAAGTGGATTGCCTGAGCCCATCGGTTCGAGACCAGCCCAGGCAACTTGGTCAGACCCCGTCTCTACAATAAATCAAAAATTAGCCGGGTGTGTTAGTGTACACCTGTAGTTATGGTTACTTGGAAGGCTGAGGTGGAAGGATCACCGGAGCCCAGCAGGCCGATGCTGGGGTGGCCGTGAGTGTGCCATTGCACTCCAGCCGGGGTGACAGAGTGAGACTCCAACTCAAACAAAAACAAAAAACTCTTGCATACAGGTCAGTGGCACTTTTTTCTGTCTGTCCAAACACACACCATACTGCCATCCCTCATCTTGCCATTCAAATTTTATTCAATGAGGAAAGCTTGAAGTCTTACACCTAGGTTACATCTGCAGAGCTGGCTGGTCATGAAAGGGCCACAAGAAGGAAGGACCTTAGTTGTCAGAAACATCACATCAAGCCTCATACCAATCAGGAACATTGAGCTGGCTGTCACTTGAACAGGAAATACACAACAATTTATGTTAAGGTGCTGAAATTTTGAGGTTACTTGTTACAGTAATATAGGTGAGTACCTTTGTGTCAGAATGCAGGGAATACTAAACAGTTCTGAAGAGCTACTTTATTTTATTCTAAAATGTGATCCCAACTTTTAGTAGCTTGTTGGTTGAACATTGCACTCACCCTTTGATAAAATACCCACAGCTCTTGGTTAAGTATTTATCATAGGCCTTTAGATTTAAATTTTAATCATATCACTATTGGAAACCAAATCACAGTAAGGGTGAAAGAAATCATTCTTTCACCAGAAAAACTACTCATTCCTTTCAAAGGAAGAAAAACAACAGAACATTTTTTTCTCTAGTTGCAACCAGCCAGAGGAAGAAAGGTGCATCTCGGAAGCTTTTTGCATCTGTGGAATTAGCTAATACTGAGGTAGAAGAAAAAGTGTAATGGGGAAAATGTTACTTTGTGTTCCTACAGCATGAAGTGTTTCATAACAACTACCTTTGTATAGTCACTGTATGCCAGGCAGTATGAGAAGTATTTTTATAAAGATTCTTTAACACAATTCTCATTTATACTCACCTCACAGATAAGGCCTATAATGGTTAAGTGTTCATATTCACATAGCCAGCAAGTAATGAAACCGTAATTCAAACCAGGCAGGCTGAGTATAAACACAGTTTGGGTTTGTTTGTTTTTTTTAATTTTTTAAATTAATTTATTTTTTTAAATTTAATTAATTATATTAAGTGTGCAAGTGTTCATCATACAAAGTTTGGGCCTCCCTTTGGTCCCCACTTTGCCTGATTTGAGATCAGATACTTTTATTGATGTTGTATCTGCATGTTTATTACAGCACTATTCACAATAGCAAAAACATGGAACAAACCATGCTGCCCATTGAAACTGGACTGGATAAAAAAAAAATGTGACACATATATACAATGGAATATTACGCAGCCATAACATGGTTTTTAACAGTCATTTTCTGAGGCTTCCAAAGACAAAAACACTATAGCCAGTCTTAAATATTATGACTTGCTATCATCAGAGAAAAGATGTTTTGAAATTTGAGAAATGCATTTAAAATTAAAAATAATCTTTGTTTTCAATTGTGTTATGGTAGTTATTCAGAAGGAGGTGGGCAAAAGTGAAGGTGTTCTTAGATTTATTAAATAAACAAACTTATTTTTGAAGGCCTTATACCCTATTTTTGGCACTATCCAGGGTAGAAAAGATGGGAGCAAATTGAGAGTCTCAGTATTCATACAGATAACAGAGGAAAAAGGTAGAAAAGATTTTTAAGATTAAAATATATTTTTCTGCTAAGAGAAAAGAACCTCTGGCTCACTTATTTCTAAGTTAAATCAGAGCATATATTTGTCCACAAAAAAGTCTTCCACTAGTCTTTTAAAAATATTGCCAACCTTCTCTTAAGGAAAAGAAATGTGTATTGGAGGTAAGGAAGGGGGAGAGGTGAGCATTGTTAGTCTCTCAATTTTTTGCAGTTACTTTTATTTAGCTTTGTAGAAACAGCATAGCATTAGAAAATAAATTGATAATCGAAAGTGAAGTGTTACTCAAATACCCTTTAATTTTAAAATTAGAAGATCTTTTGGGAGAGGAGTCAAAGGATAGAGAAAAACACATATATTAGCCTATAGTGGTTATAACAGATATGCCAAAGTTATCAGTCACAAAGGAAGTGAAAGAGTAGAAAAGCTTTATCATGAGAGGATAAGAAGCTAGTCACATTTTCCTAAAATGTAGTAGAAACTGCACCAAACCTGTCTCTAGAAGATCTAAGTATTATTTTCTAGCTTATCACTTACCAACCAAATGATCTTGGGAAGGTTACCACTTTGCTACTTTGCAGAAATGGGGTCTTACTATGTTGCCCTTGCTGGTCTCAAACTTCTGGCCTCAAGTGGTATTCCCACCAAAGGCTCCCAAACTTCTGGGATTACAGACTTGTGCCACCAAGTTGGACTGAATGTCAGTTTTCTACATTATAAAATGAGGATGATGTTTACCCTGTTACTACATGAGGATCTAATCAAGATAATTCACTAAATAATTGATTTGAATCTGCATCTAGAACAACTTCTACCAGGACTCTTGTCATTAGCTTATCAAAAAGTGAGATTTAAGAATTTTTTTAGTTTGTACTTTCAACAAAATTTTTTTCTAGTTCTTTCTTTGTGTAAAAGTCCATCTTTTGGGGGACTTCCTCCAAGATGGCGACCGGGCAGCGTGGTCTGTGAGACCTCCACAGAAGAGGACACAGAAAGACTCGGACTCTCTCCCTGGGAGCCCGCTCCCCACACGGAACTCGGCCACTGACACCGCAGAGACATCATCACAGCGGGACGGCGGCTCGCTGCCTCCGCCACCAGCGGCTTGTCCCGCCCACCCCGCTGCCGCCGCCGCTGCCGCCGCCAACACAAGCAGCTTGGTCCGGCTTGCCGCCACGGTCCAGACACACATCGCTGTCACTGCTGCGGCCAGACACCTTCAACACGCAGCCTGTGCCTGAGGTGATCCACCCCTCCACACAGGATATGCTGAGGCTAAGATCGCTGCCACTGCCACCACCACTGCCGCTTTGACTTCCAGGTGAGCCTTGGACCTCCTCCTGTGAGTCCACCCCCGACTGGCCCCCACTCAGGCTCCCCACCACCCCCGTGGGACAAGCAACTGAGATAAAGACCACCTGGAGCCTGAGACAGCGCCACCTGCTGGCGACTCAAGGTAACAACACCAAAACATGAAACTGACCCATTGAATAAACTTGCCAGCTTGGGGGGAAAAAAATAGCCAGAAATCAGAACTGAAAGGACATTGAACTTAAATGAAAAGTTTCAAAGTGTACTAGATTGGTTTTGTTAGTTTACTAACTCGATTCCATCCCTTTCGGTCTGGCCCTCCCCCCCCTTTTTTCTTTTTTTTTTTTAGCTTTTCCTTTTTAATTTAGTTTTTGTTTGTTTTCTTTCTTTTTCCTTTTCTTCTCTCTATAAACTAGATCTTCTTTCTTTCTCTTTCCTTTTCTTCT
>CAUYQG010066213.1:0-12804 GCA_963574415.1 Tarsius wallacei | reverse complement strand
AACTATGATTCTCCAACCTCAGATTAATTATACAATCTACCTTTCCTCATGTATGAGAAAAACTTAGATCACGGAGATTAGTGTTAAATATATTTTATTTTTTAATCTCTACAATTGATTAATTCTTTTTTTTTTTTTTTTGAGTTGGAAACTCACTCTGCCACCCAGACTGGAGTGCAGTGACCGCTCCCGGCCACCGCAGCTTCGACCCGCTGGGCTCCGGCGATCCTTCCGCCTCAGCCTTCCGAGTAGCCGGAACTACAGGCGCGCGCTACCACGCCCAGCTAATTTTTTTGATTTATTGTAGAGATGAGGTCTCGCCTGCCCAGACGGGTCTCGAACCCTCGGGCTCAGGCAATCCACTCACCTCAGCCTCCCAAGGCGCGGGATTACAGGCTGAGCCACGGAGCCCGGCTGATTAATTCTTAATTGCTTATTTAGTGGGGATTTTAGATCAAGGGACAAAGACATATTTGTAGGTGTGTTGAGCTAATTGCTGGGGGTGGAAGGAAGTCACCACTCTAGAAACAATGACTAGATGCTTAAGAGCAATGGCTGCCCCCTAAGCTGAGACTTCCTATCCAAGGAATTTGTACTTTAACTTTTGAGTCCCATAAATGAACGGGAAGAAACTCATTGTGAAGGACTCATGAGGCAGACGATAAACGTGTAGTGGAGGACAAAAAATGGGCAGAAGTTTGATTATGGAAAACTACATCTTTCATATACTTCTACTGACATTCAGGATTTTGCCCCATTCTCAGATGCCTATGCCAGAATTCTAGACAAAGGAGGCTCTAATTAAGTCGAACGCATCAGACAATTTTCTTACCTGAGAAGAAATAGAAAATTTGAGCATGTATTTTTATTTTTCTGTGACTTGAAAACAGTCATTTAGATTGGGACAGGAGACGTTGGTTTTCCTTTATTCATGATATCTCTTAAAAGAGCATGGATGGCAGCAGGGCATAAAACTGACCCGGCATGGGAACAGGCAAGGATGTGGAAGCATATGTAGGAATTTTGTGAGGACCTCCAGCAGCTGCTGTTAAGAGTACTGCCCAGAAGCATTTCAACTGTTAGGGCTGTCAGTTTTCACCACGTTAGAAACCCCGGAATAAGAGAAAAAGTACCTGTATTTGGGTGTTGGGATCCCTATGACTATGGTGCTGGTGGCAGAGCCACAGATGTCTTTTTGGGATTACTATTGTGATTTGTCTACTTTGGTATAGTTTGTGAAAGAGAAATGTAATATATCATATTTGTATTTATTGTGCTTGAATAAGTATGGTTATTATTCTTTATGTGTTAGCTCATGCAGTCTTTACAACAGTCCTATGATGTAGGTATTATCTTCATTCCAATTTTATAGGTATGAAGACCAAACCCAAATGACTTACAGCATCCACATTATATAGAAAATTAGTTCTGTCTCTTTTTGTTTTTCTTTTTTTCTCTCTCTGACACACACACACACAAACACACACACACACACACACACACACACACACACACTTATGTTTTGGTTTAACTTTTCCTTTTATCTTCTCCCTCAATGTATCTCCACACTATCTTCTGAGAAGCAGGCATAAAATGTAATGTTACTTTTGTCTTTAATATCAAAATAAGATATATCTGGTAGTACTATCATTTGCTATATGAGAAACTAAAATATTCATTTCAGTGTGGTTATACTTGCATTTTCTTATTTGCTATCATAGCTGAATTGTGAATATAAAAGAATAAAAAGATAAAAAATAATAATAATATTTCCTATAGCCAGGGATGGTGGTGCATGCCTATAGTCCCAGCAACTTGGGAAGTTGAGATCGGAGGATCGTTTGAGGCCAGGAGTTTGAGATTGCAGTGAGCTATGATCATATCACTGCTCTTCAGACTGTGTGACAGAATAAGACTCTGTCTCTTAAAAAAAAAAAAGAAAGAAAGAAAAACAAAGAATGTTTTCTCTAGAATATGGGTCATTTAATGAGTTACTACTTTACTTCTAAGTCTTAAATGTATTTACTATTTCCCCCATTTTCAGTGATTTTTTTTTCTCAGATGAATTTAAAATTACTAAAACTGTTCATCAACAATTTATTCCTTAAAATAGCTTGCATATTTTTTTAAATGCAGAATAAAAGACTACCACCCAGACCTATCCCAGAATACATAAAGTGAATGGAAATGGAGTGTAAGTACCTTTGTATTAGTTACCATGCAAAGCTGCTTATGCAATGAGACTTTAAAAATAAGAACCAATTGTTCAAAACTCAGTTTCCTTCAAGTATAAAAGTATAATGCTCTAAAAACCATGAAGCACTTTGATGTTGTAAGCTGACATTTTTTTGTTTGTTTCTAGCATGGGCATAATAAATACAGAAAAGGATTAATAATACTTGTTTTTAGTTATTATGTTTAAAGATTTGAAACCAAGAAAGCACTGAATTTCTGATAAAC
Source organism: Tarsius wallacei (assembly GCA_963574415.1). NCBI lineage: Eukaryota > Metazoa > Chordata > Mammalia > Primates > Tarsiidae > Tarsius > Tarsius wallacei. Next base: position 10,344 of record CAUYQG010066213.1, on the reverse strand, counting down.
ACTGAATTACAATATCATCTTTATTTATTTTAACAAGGAAAATGTGGAAAACTGAATAAAAGTTACATATAATCCAGGCTAAACATTTAGTAATGTAACTAGAGGAACATGGTTGCTTGGGATCAGTATATCTGACATGAAATGAATCTACTCAATCATATTTGGGCTGTCTTACTACAATATCCATGTCTACCATTTTATCTTATATTCTGTGTCCTTATCATGCCATTCTTACTTCTGTATCAAAATGACTAGAATAATTTCTTTGTATGACCAGAGTTGAAAACAGAGAAGTTTCTCATGCCAAGAGAGATTTTGTGGTGTGTATATTTGTGTTTGTGTATGTTTGTGTGTGTGTATGCTCAGTTTGATTTTACTCTTTCTGACGATTACTGGACTTTAAAAAAATTGGTTGAAGCTTTAGTCAATGTAAAAATTACTAATTAAATGGTAAAACTATTTATTTTCTGAACTCCCAAATCAAAATTGTATAATGATGAGGATAAGATTACTTAAAAAAAAAATAGTTGAACCACAAGATATAATGTAAATGTCTTTTGAAAAAGTGTGGGTAGAAACTGAAGAAAACTTCCTTTCAAATACTACAATTTACTATGAGCAAGAAGGGCTTGGGCTTTATGAAATTGATTATTTGATGCCATTTCACGTGCTTCCTTATGTTTATATGTTAAGCAACTTTTATTAATTCTGAAGTTAACAAAATAGAGGATGATATTATAGGGCCATGTCTACTACAACTGTTGCCTACATTTGTATTGTAGAAAGATGTCTTCCTTTCATCACCTCACCTAAGAAAAAGATCTTTAAAAAACTTGTGTGATTTCTACAAATACACTTCTCACCAGCCTCATTTATAATTGTTCAGAGATTTCACTCATGTCAAATACATTGCTGCTTATTGGGGAGTTGAGCTACCTGAATAAACAATAAATTTGAGGGGATTTGGAGATACGTAATTTGGGATTGCCTTGCCTATGTAATTCACACACACACACAAAATATCTAATAGCGACTCTTGATGAAAAACTAATTTTTATAATTATCCAAAGAAATGCTTCATTCAGTAGAACTCAGATTTAGAAATTAAGGACTAGGTTTGATTTATAATAGTTTTGTATGTAGGATAAGAAGTTCTTTACAATACTGTGACCAAAAAAGTTTAAAGTTACTTATAAATATCTTTAGATCATATCAAATGTAATTTGGCTTGTATAATTGCTCTGCTTAGCTTGTGGAAATATAAAAAAAATCACGTTCTGTTTTAATTTCAAGAAATTTGAAATGTACATTCTACTTTTAAATTCAAAGATGTTTGGTGTGTTTTCTGCCAAGTGAAGAGACAATCTTGAGAATATTTTGTATAAAAGTAATTTAGAACATAGTTTAGTAACTATTAACATATCCGAAATTACATGATGCCTTCATCTTAATAATAGTAACTTTCTTGGTGCTTTCTTTTTGCATGTATTGACTTGCTAGATCCTAAAAGAACCCTATGAAGAACTCTTAGTATTTTGCAGATGAGGAAATAGAGACCCTGAGAGAATAAATTTGCTAAAGCTCATACAACCAGTAATCAGATGAGCTAGGATTTGGACCTCAGTAAGTAAGTAATTCTGGTTTGTGAGTATCCACTATTCATCACTAAACTATAAAGAACATAAAAACAGTAAATTCCAGTCTTTGGGTCTTCTTCAAAAGACCCAGGGATAGATGTTTCTAGAACCTGCTGTGTTTCCAACAGTGGAATGCATGATCCTCACTCAAGATATGCCAACCTAGTGGTATATAAATAACAAAAAACTTGCTTTATTATACAATTTCTCTTAAAGATGTTTCTCCTAATCGTTCTTTGAAATGGTGAATATTACACAATTGCTACCACTGTCAATAACATAATGGCTGTTTCTTGAAGAAAAGTTTAGATTCTGTCATAGGGGCAATGTATAAGCATCTTAGGATGATATGCGCCTAAGTATTATTTCCAAGAGCTGATTTCCATAACAATAAATTTTAAGAACTTATGAACATTATTTTATGAAAAGGAAAAACTCATGTAGTTACATTTGTATCACAACCTTGCACCAATAAATTTGAAGACAAGAAATAAGAATTTACCTTTTGTTCTAAATAGACATTACCAAAACAAATCACTTTGGTTTCCATGCAAATAATGTGCCCCCTCACATATAAGTTATATCAATTTTCCCATTAATGAAAATCAAAGATATGAAAATCTATATAGAACTGTGAAGATATCAATACAGTCATACACTACATAACAATGTCAGTGACAAAGATGCTAAAAAATTCTCATGGCCTAGTGATGTCATAGCTGTTGTAGCATCACAGAAAAAGTATTTTTAAAAATAAATGTAATATAGCCTAAATATACAGTGTACATAAAGTCTACAGTATTGTACAGTAATGTCCTAAGCATTTATATTCAATCACCATTCACTCACTTACCCAGAGCAACTTCCAGTTCTGCAAGCTCCATTCATGGTAGTTTTCCTATACAGGTGTACCACATTTTATCTTTTATACTGTATTTTTACTATACCTTTTTATATTTAGATATGTCTGGAAGTGAAAAGACTTAGCATTGTGCTACAATGGACTACAGTATTCAGTATAGTAACATGCTGTACAGGTTTGAATCGAAGAGTAATAGGCTATACTGTATAACCTTGGTGCATAGTAGGCTATATCTTGTAGATTTGTATAAGTACATGTTATGGTGTTTGCCCAATGATTAAATTACCTAATGATGCATTTCTCAGAACATGTCCCCATCATTAAGTAAGACATAACTGTACTAATAATATTAACTTTAATGAAAATCATATTTAAGGTGCATTAATTTTGTATTAGCCACTATGCATAGCACTTACTGAAATATCTCATTTAATTCTCATTAAAATAATTTGCCGTAGGTACTATTATTCCAAGTGACAGCATGAGAAAACTAAGATAAGAGATTGTTCAAGGTCATATTGCTAAGAAGTAGTAAAGATTGTATCAAAATTCAGGTTTGAATGATTTCAGAATCTATACTCAACTGTCTTTCAGTGAATAATGAATAATGGACCTAAGTAAAACTATTCCAAGAAAATGTTTTCTTCTTGTTGTTGGTTGATTTTTATAAAAAATAACAATTGGTTATTTCATTAAAAAAAGTAGCACTGATGATGCTATATTAGATATATTGATTAGCAATTAATGAAGACCAGTATAATGTTTAGACTTCCAACTAATATTTTGTGCCTGGGAATTTAATAGAAGATCTGATAGAGCCAAAAAATTTATTATAACTTAATGAAACTCTAATAATGGACTAAACATATAATGACCTTTGGGAAATTTCCAGGATGTGACATACCACCTCAACACATCAGGTTTCTAAGAAACAGGTAGGAACCAGGAAATGAAACTTCCTTCTAAGCTTATTCTATCAAAGTTTCCAATATTCAACACCACAGACTGCTATGTATGAGGCATCTGCCCTCAAAATAAAGTGAAAAGTTTAATCCTACTAGGCTTTAATGGTGTTTTCTGAAAAAACAAAATTGCTTATACAACTTTAACACATGTTAAGAAATAGTAGTCCTCTGAGGTGATGAGGATGAACTTTATAATACCAAGAAACTACTGACAGTGATTCCTCAAAATGGCTTAAAATGCTTCAAATTTAGCCTTACAGTCATCTCAGTTATTTGTAGAATATAAATTCCAGAATCTATTATTTCTGACAGTGGTTTTACATTTACTTGAGTTGAGCTTAAGAAATCTGTAGACAGCAGCCTTAACAAGGTTGTCATGACTACACTCTGTCACCCTCAAGCAAAGTTAAAAAAATGTGCAGAGTAATAAGCATGCCCTCAAGCAGATTTTTATAAAAGACTGACCAGAGTGTTTTACCAGGATTTTCATCTATATTAAATACTAAGAGTCTGTATTGTGAAAATTGCTAATGGCTTGATGTCTCAATATTTGCTCTGGTTGTCTCCATTGAAGCTTTTAAGGGTTTCTACAGGAAAAATGAGAAAGTGGAATTCTCAGTGCAAATGGAGTGAAGTGCCACTGCTACCCTCATTAGCCTTGCTTTTGTTCCCCCTAGAGTTACATGACAAGAGCAAAATCAACAGAAGCATATGCTAGCACTGGTAGCTACCTTCTCCATTTCCTCTTTGCCCTTTCCTCCTCTTTTGTCTTTTTCTTCTTCTTTTCTTGCTGCTATTATGATTACCAGCATTATCTTTGCTTTATCTGTGGTGATCAATGTAGTCGTCATTGTAAAACACTTCTTTTCACACTTCTCTGAATGGTAGTCAGGCCTTCAATGGTCTGCTGGAGGAGTGCACTCTCAAATATTGCAGCAGATACCAGTTTTCCTAAAAAAAACAACTTCAATAACATTTGAAAACCATTATAACAACTTGATGTTTTTGTGACATCCAAGTATGTGATCATTTTTCTAGTAGTACTTTTTTTTATTACATCTTACAAAAATATTAATCCCCGATGAGGGTAAAAAAAAATGTGTTCCTTTAGTACATACAGCTTGAGATGCACTGATCTGAAGCCTTAGAGTCATACACTGACCTGCATATTTGGGTCTTTCATAGCTACTAACTGTAGTACATCCCGTGGGAGGGTGACCATAGACAGAAGGGACTGCCTTTGAATTTTTCAGTTGGCAGGAAAACTGAGGCTAAATTTATTTCTCTTGTTTAACTTGTCTGACTGTGTGATTTTTCACCACACATGAGAATGTGTATTGCAGAGCAGAAAAAAACTTACCATCTGAAAGCAGGTGGTTAATTTTTTTAACTTAGTGATTTAAGATGAACCAGCATGATCCGGACAGGTAACAGACAACAGGAGATGGGTAATATTAATGTGTAAAGGTAGAGGTGCAGCACATTTCTTGCTCACTTCTTAAAATTTATAAAGGTTTAACTGTTTGAAAATACTCTTACTAAAAATGCCTCTTTCAGATTTGGTAAAAGTGACTAGAGGAAAAGGTGGAGATGCCCTACAAGGGGTATTGACAGAATATAAGCATTCTCTGATTAGATATACATAGGATTCTGCACAAAGCTTTTGGCAAGATTTACAGAGTAAATAGTAGGAGTCATACAATTACTAGTCAACACTAGTGTGACTCAGAGAATAAACATAAATGTTTTAAAATTTATCTTAGAAATCATCCAAGTATTGAATACTTTGTCATTTGGAATCATCATATGTCGTATACCTTTAGTTTGGTTTTAATAGAATGCCGTCTAAATAAAGAAACCTAAAGAAGTTTTACATATATATATATATACATATGTATATATATATGTGCTGTGTGTGTGTGTATATATATATACAAACATACATAAAATATATATGTTTATATTCTCACACATACACACAATCTCATGGGAGACACTAACGGCCAAATTTGACATTTGACACCTGGATGGAGTACAGTACTGTCAAAGATAATAGAGTACAGTCAAAAGACAACTGCTGTCATGTGTGCCAAAAACTTTGTTTCAACATTTTGTTCTTTTTTTTCCTATAGCAGGGATGACATGTTTTTCTTAGAAGTCTCTCTCTCTCTCTCTCTCTCTCTCTCTCTCTCTCTCTCTCTCTATCTATCTCTCTTTCTTTCTTTCTTTCTTTCATTAATTTTTAGGGACAGGGTCTCTCTCTGTTGCCCAGGCTGGTGTGCAGTGGTGCGATTATAGCTCACTGCAGCCTCAAACTCCTGAGAAGCCCTTTGTCTAAAGAAGAGAATAAGAATAAGAATGGGTGTTTAGTTTCATTTGGAAAATGCTTTTAAAATTAGGAGGACATCTCAGACGATGCGGTTAGTAAAATATAAAACAATATAAACTCCTAGAATGAAAGTTGCAAAAATCCTGTCTAATATAGACACATTCATTAGCTTCCCCGATTCTAAATTAGAAGATAAACCAGATCCTCAAAACGGAGACTAGAAGTATTCTGAAATGGAAACTTGTGCTTAGGAAAGAACAATTTTAAAAAGAACATTTAGTTCTCTAATTCTTGACAAGTGTGGCTCATTTTCATTTGCTTTAGATGGATGCCTTACAGGTTACAAATGATTTTACTCCTCAGAGAATTTTTAAAATACATGTGGACTCCATTATGCTATGATCTTCCTCCCTGCTCCATTAAAATAAAAGAAAAAAGGAATAACTAAAATCTTAACAGTGATATGCTGAAAGGTATGATTCATTTTGAACCATTTAAAAAAAAAATTATCCAAACTAGCCAGTCAGCTCCAAATGGTAACTATTCTATTGTTTGACTTTTTTTTTCCTCAACAAGGCATGTTTGCATGCATGCCATTAATATTCAAGGATAAGAACATTAGTAAGCAATCCCAAGTCTCAATTTGCAAATCTCAATCTGAGTTAGATTTGCAGAGAACACATTACAATTCGCAAGACCTGTTTAGTGGTGGATCACTAAATCTTTAAAAATAAATATGACTATATAAATATATACAATTAATTTTTAAATAAAATTTCAAAAATCGTATCCTTTAAATATAAATTTAACCTAAAGCATCATTATGTTATTTTAAAAGCTCAAATTTATTCCATATTAATAAGTAAATCTTATGCCAGAAATGGATTTTCTGATCTTATTTTGAACCTTATTTCTGTTAAGCTTTACACCATCATAATCCTTTCTTTTTAATTCTACTTGTTTTGCCAAGAATTAGGAGCTTATGACATAAAAATAAACAGCCCACACAATTGAATAAAACTGAATAAAAATCTGAGCCTCTTTAAGGGCAAACAATGCCACAGCATAGGGAGCTGATCCAATAGAATTTTTCACAAAAAAGCAATAATTTACCATCTTTAGAAATTAGTTTGAAATGTATTACTTAAAATCCAATCTAAACCAAAATCTTGCTTGTTTTTAACAAAAGACTTGAGCTCACTGTATACAAATCCTCATTATTTCAGAAGATTTTGATCCTCTTTATTTAGCTTCACCACTTAAGCTTTCTTTTGCCACATAATCTGGTACTACACAGCTTTTCTTGGTTTTTCTTCACTCCTCTTGAGAGTAGAAACAGCAGAAAAAGATCATTACTATCGAAGAGGAGTAGTTGGAAAATGGCAATACTCTCGGAGATTAAAAGCAGTTTGACACAGGCAGTTTGACATATATATTCAGGTTCTTGCTCTGCCTTTAGGAATGTTCCAGAGCAGAGTCAAGAATAGACTGGTTACCTTAGAAGCTATCCTCACATTGGAATGGTGTGTGTTATTGTGCTGAGGATAGAGGGTCCAGAAAGTCAGGGAAGAGAACTGAGCATTAGAGAGAAGATAGAATTATGTGGGTTTAGAATCATAGCCTAATTCAACCAATTAGTCACTTGGTAGAAGTAGTTAAAACTGAATTTCTGACATGTCTTCAAGGTTTCTACCCAATTCAAACACTAGACCACTCTGGATGGAAAACGTTACTTTTTTTTTTTTTGTCAAACTTGCTGTGATTTCTTTTAATATTTTGGCACAAGCTCATGTTAAAGATCTGTGCAGTTTAAAGTAGAACAGAATGAACAAAAGAGGGGTTAAAAATACATCAATTTGATCAATGCTGGACAGAAACTGCAACAACAAAAGCTCCTATCAGATCATTTTTCTCTAAGAAAAGTTATTTATATTACTTTTTAAACTAGAATAGCCATTACGATTCTCAAATATGTTGGTCTTTTTTTTGTTTTAATTTTTTCTCACTGCTATTGTCAAAAGTGGCTGTAATCTCATGCAGATGAGATATTGATCTGTTGCCGATGTTCACTGAGCAGCCAAAGGGGAATCACATTACCAGCTACAAACTCCATCAATCATAGTCTCCTTAATAACCGCACTTAAACGATCTCTCTTGGCATTAACTTATATTGCACCCATGGCTGGCATCCAGACCTCAAAAAGAGAAAGCTTCATTTTGAAGGGTAGGTTTGAGGCAACAATAGATGATTTACATAAAAGGTCTGAGGCTTTCCCTAGAACAATAGGGTTTATTAAATTAGCTAATTTAATTTAATCCAATTTTTTTCAGGTCTATGAAAATAGAGCATAAGATTCATGGATTTGTTAATAAATATGGGGTTGTGTCCTTAGCACCCAAGTTAAATACTTGTAAGTGAGGCTTAAAAGTGTTCATTGGACCTGAGGACATGCATTTAGATTGCATCCTGCTTATTTAATATATTATCTTTGTCTCCCTTTCTTCCTTCCTCACACTAGTATTTGAAAAGTTGCTTTAATGTAAAAGCAGGAAAAAGAAGAGGCAAAAAAAAGATAGGGGCATAATAAAGCAATGATGATAGCTAAAAACATAATCTATCATAATTACTCCTGGGGAACTAACAAACTGTTAGCATGTGCTTCTGTCATATTATCAACTCAGCTGTTCTACTTCACTATTGGCAGCCATGACAGAACAGGAAATCAGATGGAGGATGTAGCAAGCATAAAAAAAGACACCTCGTTTTGACTACATTTTTTTCTTTGGCTCTTATAGTCTAAGAGTGCCACCAATTTGGAAACAAGCCCAGGAGAAACTATTCTTCCTGTCCCACACCACCCATACCCCCAACCTAACTTTTTTACTGCATTTACTGCATTTTTTTCCTTCCAGAATACTTAATTGAGTTCACATGCCTATTCTCAAACTTCAGCAGACAATAAGACTTCTATGCATAGCTGATGACAATGCAGAGTCTTTGGTTTCTCTTTATGCTGATTCAGCAGGTATTAATAAGATGAGGTCCAGAATAGGGCATTTGTAACAAGTTTCAGGGAATCGGTAGTGGCGAATTACAGAAAATTATATGAGCAGTTTGGGTCAAGAGGGAGAATATTGCATTTTAGATGTTAGTGTGACTTGATTTTCATCCAGAAGCTGTTAAATCTTGATTGCTTTGGCAGCAAAAGGAAAGAGATGGTTGATTTGATTTTTGCCAGGTAAAATCTTATGTGATATTAATTGCAACTCAGTAGAGACTAAAACTAGAACCATAAAAAATGAATTAATGAATAAAAAGTCAAACAAATCACTGATTCTACTAAACCAGAGCTCCTTTTTAATATATGTGTGTGTGTTGTAGAATGGTGGTGTGTGTTTGTAGCCAAGCCAAATGATGAACAAAGTAGAATTTTATTTCTACAACCACTGCCATCCAAAACACACACAACAAATATTTATATATTTTCAAAACAAAACACACCAGAACATCAAATATGTGTTAAAACCGGATGCCCTAAATAGTGTTGCATTGAACGCCAATCCGCAGAAATCCTTTTTCTAACCTTATTTATTCCTATATTAAATATCACAAGAAAGTATTTCCCTGGGGAAAAAATTAAGACATGTTTTCTAACTTACTGATGTTTACTCATTTTGAAACTTTGAAAACGGTTTCTTGAAATGTTTCCTTGGGAGGAAAAAAGTTGTGGTTTTATGTATGTGACATTAATTGCAACACCACCATTCCACACCATATACACATACATTAAAAAGGGCTCTGATTTAGGGTATAATCAACAATTTGTTTAGTTTTTTATTCATTGATTTATAGTTTTGATAGTTCTAGTCTTAATTTTTACCAAGTTACAATTAATATCACATTTTATTGTCTGTAACTGTCATATACATAAATATAAAACATTAAAACTTACAAATTGGAAAATAAGTACTGATGAAATTATATGAATTTAGTTTATATCCTATACCAAATACCATTTATATGATAGGAAAATAAAAATATTTCTAAATTGTTGCTCATTATCTCATTAATATACAAACAAGGCTAATACTATGTGTTCAAAAATATTAACTATATTAAACCATAAAGAACATTTAAGGACGTGTTTTTTCTATTTCATTTTCCGTGTACATAACTCATTACAGAACATTGGAAGAGAAAAATACAGCAAGACATTTCTAAACATTTGCTATACTTAGACTCTTTCTTTATGCAATAACCTTATCATTGCTATAATGCACTCTAGCATATTTGGCCACACATGTTTTTCCATGCAGATAAAGCTGTGCAATTTAATATGTTTTCTTTGCAGTTGGCAATGCATTTTCTTCATTGTATGTGGTGTGTGTGTGTGTGTGTGTGTGTGTGTGTGTGTGTGTGTGTGTATGTACATGAATATACCTTTATTTTCCTTCTTTATGTAACATGAAAAGCTGCATTATGCGTAAGATCCAGGTCTCTTAATATTGGATTCTATTTGCCACTTTCCTACTTTAAAAGTTCCTCCTGTC